>CAJNIZ010044217.1:8523-20488 GCA_905231905.1 Symbiodinium pilosum | reverse complement strand
ATACCCCCTACAATAGTCCCCAGTATAACCCCTTTAATAAAGAAGTTTAAGCTGTAGCTCAAACGACTCTGTGCGTGTCAGCCCCACACTCCTGGGTTTCTTCATGGAGCTGTGCTCTAAAAACGCCAAAGCCCAGCAGCGAAACTATTGGAACGCGATGTTCTGACGCTCCGTGTGTTTAGTGTTTAGGGCCTGCAGGATTCAACGGTCTAGGGCTTATTTTCCTAGCTTTATAGGTTTTAAGGGTTTAAGCGTTTAAGGTTTAGGGTTTAGGGATATTTGCCAATATCATGTTGAGGTCTTGATGAGGTACCCTATACCCGAAATCTAGGACCGTAGTCTTAGCAACGACTATCCCTACAGGCCCGCCACAAACTCTAGTTTCCATGTCATTGTCCCATGTGATTCACCGGCGAATACCCCTAAACCCTAAACAATACGATTGAAGTTATACGCATTATAAACCCTGAACCCGAGAAATCCACTGAAAAGAACAATCGTTGTGTTCATTATTTAGACTCTTACAACAGTGTTTAGGATTTAGGGCTTAGGGATTTAGGATTCAGGGTCTAGGTACTTTGTTCTTTTTAGGGCTTTGGGTTCAAGATTCAGAGCTTAGGGGTTTAGGGTGTAGGGTTCAGGGATTTTGGGCTTAGGATCTAGGATTTCGGGTTTGGGATTCAAAGCTTAGAAGTTTAGGCTAGGGGTTTAGGGGTTTAGGGTTTCACCCAACCCCCCACACCACCCCCCAACCCCCTTCTTCCCCTGCCAACCCTCAGCCTCTGAAATACTGTTTAGGGTTTAGGGTTTAGGAACCCTCAACCCTAAACCTAAAAGCCTAAACATCACACCCAAAACCCTCAACCCAGGACCCTCAGCCCAGAACCCTTAACCCGACATGCCTGAGCTCATAACACAGTGAAGGATCAAAGCTACCAATTGCGAGTCTTCTGGCGGCAATGCGTCGCACAATTGTCAAGGCCACTATACCCTTTGCGTAGGTTAGGGCTTAGGGTTTAGGGCTTGGGGAATTAGGGTTTGGGGTTTAGGGTGCATACTTATTAAGTTTGTATATAGACGATCCTAGAGATAAACATTTAGGCGTTCTAAAAAAACATGCGTTCGGGCTAACCCCTAAGACACTAAACCCTACAACCCCCAAAACTGAAATAATTGGATGCAGCGCTGAAACCAAACCTCTAAAAGCCTCGAAAATCTAGGCCCTAAATCCTAAAGCATCCACCCCCCCATTCGTAAATCTTCGAACCCAAGCCCAGAACCCGATTCCAAGCCCTAAGTCCGGAATTCTTAGCCCGAATCCCAAAAAACAAGAAATGAGCCATAGTCTACACTCCTAGTATCCCCCTTAATGAGCCCCATAATACCCCCCTATATAATCCCCTATATAACCCCCTGTAAGGAGTTTAGACTATAGCTCAAATCCAAAATTGCGGCGCCTTCCCAAACTCGAGTCTTCACCACGGGGGGAATCGCTCACCACAGAGAGGAAAGATGCAGGGCCTGTCTTGCTGTTCATAGGCCAGGACCTTCCTTGTACCCTTAATTAGGGATATATGGTCCCTAATAGTGGGTACTTAGGCCCTAATAGAGGGTAGGAGGAGGGTCTAGGTTCATAGGGAATGAAAGCATGGACAAGAACATTGCAGCTACTGTTCCAACTGTTCCCAGATCCCCCAAAGCATCTGAAAAAGAAGCCTCCCAATAGCCACCGATTTTCCCCAGTGTAATAAGGGGATCATGTTTTTTTTTGGGGGGGGTTCCATTTGTTGGATCTTTTAGGGGGGGTCTGGGATAGGGCTGGAACAGAAAAATGTAGAATCTGCTAATTACATGGTTGCGGGCCCTGACCCCTAAATTGCCTATATTAAAAACCCTAAACACCAACCCTAAACCTGGAGCCTAAACCCTAATCTATATTGTCAACCCACTGGGTTGCCTTTGAACATTCCCGATTAACAACCTGTACTTGGAGGGTCACGGGGACTTAGTAAGTATACCTAAAAACCTATAAGCCATATAGTAACCCCAATTCTTCCCATTCTTAACCTACTTACTAAGTCTCCACGACCCTCCAAGTAGATGGTCTCAGAGGTGAAAGGGGTTTAGGGTTTCGGTTTTTGGGGGGTATACCCTCAACCCTGAACTCTGAACCCTAAACCCTAATGCCTTTATAAACCTTAACCCTAAACTCCAAAGGCTAATCCCTGAACCCTAAACTCTAAACCCTGAACAACCCAAAACTCTTCACCGTTTTGGGGTTTCGGGCTCAGGGCTTGGGATGCTCAGTACCGGCTGTTTGAGTTATAGGTTCAGGGTCTACGGTTTCAGGCTTGAAGGAATCTGTAAGCGCTGGGATACAAATTTAGGGTCCATGGCTTCGGATTTCTCAAAATGGAGGGGCCGCTGAAGGCGCTTAATCCTAAACCCGAAACCCATGAGGAAGTCTTCTAGTCCCCAAGTCTTTGGCCCAAGGTTTGTATTTTGCGGAATTCATGAACATTGACAAGGTGAGACAACTGAACAAGTGCCATCGAACACTACTTAGAAACACAATACCTACCGTAAGGGTCCAAGGAACCAAATAATAGTGCTTTAGGCCGCAAATACCCATAATATTATAAGTATTTGGGCTCTAAAACCCCATTATTTGGGTCCTTGGACCCTTAGGGCTAGTAATGGGCAAGTACTCAAGGGTGCATGGCACCTCAAGCGTCCGAAAGACTTGCTTCAAGGAAACTTGCTGTTAAAAGGTACTGCGCACGCCAGTAGCGCAGCAGTGAGTCAGAGACAGGTCCAGGTTTTGCTTGGCGACATTTTGCCTACATTTTGCCTCTATCGCCCACGGATATTTTCCAATTGCCATATGAGCTATAGTCTAAACTCCTAGTATCCCCCTTAATAACCCTATAGTAGTCCCCTATATAATCCCCTACATAATCCCCTTTAAGGAGTTTAGATTATGGCTCATATTTCTATCGCAGAAAAACAGAAGTGTGTGGGCAACCACTCAGGTCCAAGAAGGTGATGACGAGCCAAGGCCGCCCCTTCATAGACCTCCTCCGCTAAGCCATCTTACTATATTATAACAGGGTATATATGGGGGCTATATTGGGATAATGGAAAACAAAATGGAAACTACTTTATTAGTACACCACTGGGGCTCACCCATCTGCTGCAGCAAATCCGCGACAGTTGTCTCGCCCACCTAGTCTGGTATTCTGTCTGGCACGCGGCCGTGCGACGGCCCCAGCATCGCGGTCTTTGCACCTGTCCGGCGTGCTGCGAACCGCCACTGGCTCCACTGCCATTGTTTTGTATTTGCGGTCCTCAAATTGGACACACAAAATAGACCCTAAACCCTTAAAGCCTAGATCGTAAACCGTAGATATTTGTGGGGGTCGCGAATTTTCCCTCCTGAACGCTATATACACTCACCCGAAACTCAAAGCCCCAATCCCTGTCGCACCTGTTGCCCCGCCATACCGAAAGAAAGCCAATCGAGATGAAGTCATCGCCTCTCTTTTGGTGGATTTGAGGTTGGTAGTTCCACTTTCTATATATTACCCTTATACAACCCTTTGTAACCCTCATGAACCCCCCCACACGGGGGCAGTGGGTTTTGGGGTTTGATGTTTGGAGCTCAGGCTTCGGCAGTTTAGAGGGCATTTGGAGCTTTCTCAAAGTGCGGTGTACCCCTGGGTCTCTTGCAAGGGGTTCTAGCGAGACATATGGCTTTTAACTTGCGGTTGGAGTCCTGATTTTGTGCGGATTTTGCAATCTACCTTGATGCGTGTATGCTTTCCGTCTCCAAAACCATAGAAGCGAAAAGGCTGGATGTGCTTTGTGCATTATTGTTTTCAGACTTGGGGCCCTTAGCGCGCCTACATGCAAAGATACTAAGCAATGGTCCTTGCGAGGGATTATGTTGAGAAACTCATACACATTTCAACCCCTAATTAGCTAAGGATTGTAGCGGTCCACAAATAGGGGCACCCCAATATAGACCCCGAAATACTCGAATCCTTTCTATGGGGAACTAACAGATACCCCTTTGCTTGGGAAACCCTGACCCCTACAAAACCATAAACCCTAAACCCCTACGAACCTCTTCATCATCCCGGTTTCCATCTCATTCTTTCATTGTCGTGTCCATGGTGTCTCTCCATTGTCGGGTGTAATATCCCAAAACACTGCCTATAACCCTTAACCCTAAGCCCCACGAGAGAGAGAGAGAGAGAGAGTCTCGTTTACAGGAGTTGTAGTTATCAAAGGTCGCTTTTCCGGGTTCCGTGTTAGATTAGGGATGGCTAACGTAAGTGAATGTCGTTCAGGGCTTATTAAGGTAAAAATTAGGGGAACCCTTCTATACTCTGAAATCCCTTGAAAACCCATTGTATACTCCGAAATCATCCGGGACCCCTCGTATACTCCAAAACCCAAAGCCCTAAAAGCCCAAACCCTTGCTTATGAGAACTAGACCGCGTGTGACAGAGTGAGGGGCTGACCCTGGCAAAGTCGTCACGTCTCTCGCCGAGACAGTCCTCCGGGCTTTAGGGTTTAGGATGTGGGGTTTTAGGGTTCAGGGTTTAGGATTTAGGGTCTAAGGTTCACGGTTTAGGGCTCAGAGTTTAGGGCTTATGGCTCAGGGTTTAGGGTTTGGGGACGTTCATATCTAGGGTCAATGCCCCACCCCAGTAATGGCTAACACAAGGGACTGTTGTAGGCAAATTAAGTCTCTATTAACTCCATGTTTAATGCTACTGTAGGGGGGAATGACCCAAACAAGATCTAGAGTCGGAACCCTAAACCCTACACACTACTTGCAGGCTCAGGGACTCAGTTAGCAGGCTCCAATAAACACTCCCGCATGCAATAAGCCCTAAACCCTAAAACACCATAGACCCTAAACTCAAAACTCCAAACCGTACACCCTCAATCAACACCCCAAACACCACACACACTGCACGCATTAGCCTTATAAACCTCACATGCTAAACACCCTAATCACCGAAAGGCCACACCCTCAACACCCTGAATATCATAAACACTCAAAAACCTACACCCAAAAAAACGTAAAACACTATCCTACACCTAAACACCATAAACACGTTAAACCCTACACCCTGAAAGTCATAAGGCTCTAAGCCCTAAAGACCATAAACATTCTAAACCCTGCAACCTAAACACTATAAGCAATCTAAGCCATGCACTCTAAACACCTCATGACATGAACCTGTAGGTTACCACCCAAAGAAAACAAAAAGACCTATCGCCGGAGACAGTTTTAAGTTTTAAGCTTTTAGGATTTACGGTTTACAATTTAGGGTACGCAGGTTGTCCAAGGAATCGTCTTTTGGAAGGAGGTAGGTCGCAAATGGGTTCCCATTTTGGTACCTGAATATAAGGTGCTGCAATAATGTGGACCCAAAACCCTAAACCTTAAACCCTAAACCCATGATTTTGAGAACGACCCAAGATGGTTTTGGGGGAAGGCCCTGTGTTATGAGGTTGTACGCGGGGGTTCCTACAAATTGGGGGGGCTCAGCGTGGTGGAAAAGTGTTGAATCTTGCCAGTTCTCAGGATCCCAGGTCAAGGGACACAGAAGGAGCAGACTCCAGAATATTGGCGGGGGGGGGTTCTCAAAGTAGAGTGCCCTTAGAAGCCCCCAGGGCTAGATGGGAAGTGCAAGGAGGTTTAGTTCTGTACAAATGCGCTACGCCGAGAAATTTTGAGAATCTCCGACAGGACTTCTCCAGGAAATCAGCTTGGAGTGAGCATCTCCCTAAGGGTCCAAGGACCCAAACAAAGGGCTTTGGCGCCCAAATACCATTTATAGCATAGCATTCAGGCCCTGAAACCAGATTATCTGGGTCCTGGGACCCTTACAGTATTGCGAAGGGTCCAAGCACCCAGATTCTACAGAGTGAGGTACGAAGAGCGCTTCAGATTATAGTATGTGGGGTCTGAAGCCCTGCTGTTTGGGTCCTTGGACTCTTATATAGTCCCTTAATATCCCTATATATATATATATCCCCCTATAGCCCCCCGAAAAGGGACCCTATTATTTCCCAAAAAGGTAGGACCCTATTAATTATTTGGGTCCTTGGACCCTGAGGGTTTGGTTTGAGCGCGCTCGAAGGTGCATGATCGTTTTGAGTTTTGAGCGATGCCAGAATTGGGAGAACTTTGCGTCCTAAAACCCCTCCAACCTTAAGTAGCGTTGTTTCGAAGGTTGAACCAAGTAAGACCCTAAATCCTAAACCGCGTTCTGCGGATAAAGTTACTGTACCCAAAAGGAGAATATTGTATAGGGCGCACGATAGCATCCCAAACAAAGCGTTGCCTTTAGAGGTTTAGGGTTTAGGGTGTATTGTTAAGGGTTTAGGTTTTTGTTCAACGTCCCCCGGCTGGACATCCAATGTAAACACTCGCAAATATTCCTAAGAAAACCTAAATACACTGACCAATAACCACCCTAAACATAACATTAAACCTCTACACCCCTAAACCCACAAAAACCTACTCTATCTTGGCCAGGCTCCTCCAGACGACCCAGGACGTTGGAACTTTTGGCCTGGCTTTTGTTTCAAGCACCTTCACTTACAGCTTAGTGTGCAGGACTTAGGGTTTAGGATTTA
The DNA here is from genome assembly GCA_905231905.1 of Symbiodinium pilosum. NCBI lineage: Eukaryota > Dinophyceae > Suessiales > Symbiodiniaceae > Symbiodinium > Symbiodinium pilosum. The sequence continues at coordinate 13,828 of CAJNIZ010044217.1, read as the reverse complement.
GGGTTTGAGGTTTAGGGATTATTTTCAAGGATTTAGGGTTTAGGGTCCAGGATTTAAGGTTTAAGGTCTGGGGGCTTAGATCTTACAAGCGCACCTATGTGAGACAAAAGTATGTATAGCAAGAGGCATACCTTCACCTCCTTGTAGCTATGGATTCCCTGATCACGATCAGCTTTAACTAGCTTTAAGTGAGCTTTAGGGGGTGCCTGAAAAGGAGTAATATAGCCGGGGTTCTTAAGGGAGCTCATACTAATGATACCCTAGAAGCCCAGGTACCCATGTAGTAGGTCCTTGGGTTATAGATAGTATAAATCTATATAGGAACTTAAGGACAGGAATCCATTATATAGGTAACTGGGCTTCTAGGGATACTAATACTGCAACCCCTATACATCCCCAGGGTGACTCCCTCGAGCCCCTTTTCAACCCCCACGGATCACCGAAGCCTGAAACTCTGAAATGCTGCACAAGCGATGCCTTTAACAGATATGAATATAGGTGAATATACTTATTGGTGAGTATACTTACTGGGTTGCTATTAAGGAACTTAAGCCAAGTAATTTACCGGAAAATGGGTATATAGTTAGTACTGTAAGGCTTGCTTATTCTAGTAACTTAAATCTAAGTTTCTTGACGGCAACCCTGTAAACCCTAAACCCCATATTATAGGGGTTCTTACGGGTGATACTCACCAATGATTATCTCTCGGGAGCCCTGTGGCTGCTTGGTTGCCCGTTATGCCCCATGTACAATCTAATGAAGACCCATGACTACTAAGCCTCCTCCTTTTAGGGGCCTTAATATTAGGATCCCTGTTATAATCCCTATCAAAGGGGAGGGGATGTATTAATCACGGGTCCATGGCAGAAGGAATCCCCAGAAAATGCTTCTGTCCTAACTCTATAACCTAGCCTTGTAGAAGCAGACCCGCAACCCTAAGCGCAAAATCTTAAACCTAATAAGCCCTAAACCCTACATCCTGAGCCCCAAACCTTAAATAAGGGTGTGGGGTGTAAACCTGCAACCTACCTGAGACCCTAAACACCTTCAGTTTTCGGATTCTATATACGACTTACGACTTGAGGCAGAACTTTTGCTGATAGTTGCGCTGCCGAATCTGGGCGAGGAGGGTCTTTAAACTGAAGGTCTAGCGGGTCTGAGGTCAACCCTAAACCCTGAAATTCGCGGAGACTGATCCAGTCTCAGGGTGTTTGGAACCATCTGATAAAGCTTCTGTGCCCCCCAACAGCCGAGGCGGGTGCGCATTAGCGTTTGAATTACCTAAGCCCTAAACCCGCGCTGTTCCCAGCACGGCACAGAATGGTGGATTCAGGTCCAGCCACTCGCAGTCGTCGGGGAGCGTCTCCCTGTGGAATAGTGGCGGCCTGGCCACGGTCCCCTCAGCGAGTGGGGCTATGCCAGCGTGCCCGGACAGTACGCACAGTAGCCGGTGCGGCTGCTGGCATGGGGGCGGCTGGTGCTGGCATTGGCATGGCTGCTGGCATGGGGGGTGGAGCCGGTGCGGCTGCTGGCATAGCGGGGCCTGGACCTGGCATCCGAATTTAGAGCGCTCGCGTACATGTACAGTCTGTTCATGGGCAGGCTTGTGCTCCCGTCTGGATTGACGCAGATATTACCCTCCTGCTGGCGTATCATAGCGAGGCCCGAGCCCGCGCATACAACCATCACTGAGGCTGGTTCGATCGGTATCTCCTTGAAGCAATCGTAGTCAGGAACCCGAAATCCTACAACCCGAACCCTCAACCCTAAAACCCTGAACCCTAAACCAGTGGAGTTTTTGTTTTAGTTTGGCTCAGGGGGCTTCTTGTTTAAGGGTTTTGCTGACACGTTCTGGGTTAGGTGGCCTCCAGGGTCTAGGGCTTAAGGATTGAGGGTTTAAGGTTTAGCAAGTAAGGGTTTAGGGTTTAGGTATAAAGGGCTTAGAGGTTTAGAGTTTAGGGGTTTGTGTTGCTCTTTACAACGTTTAAAGCAAAGCAAACCACAGCCGAGACAGATCTTTAAACAAAGACTCCCCACCCGCAAGCCCTACAACCTAAACCCTAAAACCCTGAACTCTGAAAGGAAAAGCCACCTACAAATTATATGTATAGAGCAGTTGCCATTTCATTTTCCATGCTCTTCTCCATTCGAACTCTACTAAGGGTTAACCCTCGGGTATCTATAATAGGAGTTCAAGGGAACCCGAAAGGGTTAAGGGTCTAAGGTCTAAGCTAAGTCCCAAAGAATAAATTACCCCTTAAGGTTAAAAAGGGATAACTTAGGTGGACCCCCCACCCAGTAATAGTGACTATAAGGGATAATGGTGATTATATTAGGGTCCTCTTATATTCCTATTAAACCACTATTACAGGGTAGGTTTAGGGTTTAGGGTCTAGGGATAACAATGAGATCCCGTGCCTTTGCCAAAGCGCTCCGTTCCTCTTGTAGCTCTGACCTGAAAAATGTCTCCAAATGAACTTAGAGTTTTGGGTTTAGAGTTTAGGGTTTAGGTTTCATGAAATGCGCTTAGAATTAATTACCATTACTTAGGGTGTCCTTCTTGGGGAAGGGGTGTCATTTCGATTCAACAAATTTTAAGATTAAGGAGATTTGGGGACCCTAAGTAACGTTAAGTTGATATGGGCTTGAGGGTTTAGGTTGAAGGGTTTGAAGGGTTTAAGGTTTAAGGATTTCTCCAAATGAGGGGGCCCTTTGGCACCAGGGTATACGGGAGTTTGCCGAATTGAGGGGTACCTTTTTGGGGGGTCCCTTTTCTAAGGATTGCAAATCTCTCTATTGGGTTCCCCCTATTTATAGAACCTACTTACCATATGATCTATAGTGTGAACTCCTAGTATCCCCCTTAATACCCTTTGTACTCCCCTATGTAGTCCCCTATAACACACGCTTTTAGAAGTTTAGACCTCAGCTCATATAGTCCGTATGAAAGGATGCTGCTAGGATGATCTGATGGGCTTGTAGGGTTGGGGGACGAAGCTTCGATTCTGGGGTTTAGAGTTTAGAGTTTAGGGTTTAGGGTTGGGGCCCTAGGCGGGCCTAGGAATTATGCCTACTTGGATGAAAAGCCTATGAATAATACCTACTTCGGATTATATAGAAACTGTACGTATCCCACCTGGCCACTGCCATGGCAACCGTGTCGACTTGAGTGGTGCTTGCTTGGTGGTTGAAGCACGCAAGCTCACTTTCTTCGTATGAAGTACTGTATATAGCCGCATAGTACATGCAATCTTAACCCTATTTTGAGACTCCTGTATCCCCCAAGAGCAAATCAATTGAAAATTCGAAGCCCTGAGCCCTGAAATCCTACACCCCAACCAAACAAATAAATCTGAACAGCAAAGCTCAATGCGCCGTCTCTAAGGGCCAGGCGTCCAAAGAATGTGTACTCGAGCACCAAACTATGAAAAAACAAACAAACAATTTTGGCCCCATATAAATATAAATATAACTACATTTTTAAAGAAAATATTAGGAGGACCCCCCCCCCCCACACTGTAATAGTGCTATAATGGCAATGTAACATCCCTTATAGTCACTATTACAGGGTGGAGGGTCCACCTACTATATGTACTTTCGTCTGAACTCCTCGTATCCCCCGTAATAGCCCGTATAGTAGGCCCGTCCCCTGAAAAGTCCTCTATAGAAACCCCCTTCAAGGAGTTTAGGCTATAGCTCATAGAAGCCCTAAACCCTACACCCTAAACCCTATACTATCACAGTATATAATGAAAGTAGCTACCTGGACCCTAAAAGTAGGTTAAATAATAGCCCAAAACAGCTAAATATAGCCCAACAGGCCATTATTCTACATACTTTTGGGGTTCAGGTAGACCCTCAGACCCTAAACCCTAAACCCTAAACCCCTAAACCCCTAAACGGATGGACAGCAGCACTCAAAAGCATTGGATCCCAGCAATCTCCGCGCATCGGCGGGAGCGAAGGCTACACAAACGACGCTGCCTTGGCTTTCGCAAAATAGGGCTGCCCTTAGGTCCGTATCCAGGGGGGTCATGGGAGTTTATATATATATATGTGCATATGCAATATATATATATACATACATTGGCTGTGAGATTTCAAGTCTCAAAATTGCAGATAGGTGTGCCATTGTGGATCCTGGGGATATCTGGTGACCGCAGCGAGCATGCACCGGCCCTTAACATGAAGTTACAACGTAATTTGGAACACTCCCAAATCATAGCGGACACACTGAGCCCTAAGCTCTAAGCCTTAAACCCTAAACCTGAAAACCCTAACCCTAAAAGCCTACACCCAAATCTAAACAGTTGAGCATTTCATAATACTTCTTGTGTGCGAGCCGGGATGCAGGAGAAAGGCAGGGATTCTTTTCAGGACACGCGCAGGTTTCAGGGTTTAAGATTAAGGGTTTAGGGTCAAAGGTTTAGAGTTTGGGGTTAAAGGTGCCGGGTGCCGGGTATAAGGTTAAAGGCTCAAGGTTCAGGAGCTAGGGTTCAAACCTCAAGCCCTAAGCCCTTACCCCTTAAAACCTTCAACCGTGAAACTAGAGACCCTAAATCCCTTAAAACCCAAAACTTTAAATCCTAAGCCAAAAAACCCCCAAACCTTAACACCTTGAATCCTAAACCTCAAAACCCACATCCCAAATCCTAAACCCTGAAACCTCGAACCCAAAACCCAAACCCCTTCAAGTTCAGGGCTTACTTGGAGGGTCAAGGGGACTTTCTAAGTAGACTAATAACCCCTATAAGCCATACAATATCCCCAAGTATCCCCATTATGAACCTAGTTACTGAGTCCCCCTGACCCTCCAAGTAAGGTTCCTTCTGAAGGTGCAGCCGAGGCTGCCAGGACCCAGCAGCTCTTCCAGAAGCATCCGAAGAGCTCCTGGCTTGGGTTTAAATTTAGGGTTTGAAGGTCTAAGGGTTTGGGGGTTTAGGGTTGACGGGTTTAGGGGCTTAGGGTTTAGGGTCTGGGATTTAAGGATTTAGGTTTGCGCTTCGGGATTCAGGATGTAAAATTTAGGGTTTGGGCTTAGGGTTTAAGGTTTTCAAAGGTTTCAGGCTTGCACCCGTAGGGTATTATCCTTGGTTTTTTGGGATCCGTTTCAGAAGGCTGTCTTGGCTAATACCAGGATTACGTATGTTGGGGCCGTATGAGGGAAGCCCTTTAGGGGTACGACCTTGGGAGTACAACCCAGGAACCAAGTATTCTCGTCTCGTCATAGTCACCACTTCAGAACTACAAACCGAGGCTCCACTTCGAGGAAGATGACTTGGGAGACCCTAAACCCTAGACCCTA
>CAJNIZ010044216.1:146879-163733 GCA_905231905.1 Symbiodinium pilosum | reverse complement strand
GTATCCAGCTATTCCCAAAAGGCGCTAACAAACATCTCCATCAAATATGTAATAGGAAAACCAGAATAAATGTATATACGAAATTTCCAACATGCAATCACTCAAGATCAGAAGACGCTCCCTCCTTTTTGGTCATGGTGGAAATGCAGCAGAACACTAAGTATTTGAATGCACAATCCGAACCCCCCTTGAGTCCTACCATGACCATAAAAGGAGGCAACGCTGCTTTCTCCCCCACCTACAGACGTGTTGCCGACGCATGACAGCAGAGCCGTTACGGATCCGGCCGCACTACCAGAAGTGGTGTTGCTTGTTAATCGTTTAAGGAGGCTCCCAAAGAAGCTGTGTGTCTCCGGGGAAGACACTGACCCGCCATGGTTGTTGCCATAACTTGTTGACAGGAAAACGAACACGGTGCTTGATTTCCCACTCAGGCGCCAATAACTGGGTTGAATCTAGCCTGGACAACATGTCCGCTGCTTCGTTGCGGAAACCCGATACGTGATGGCAATCCAAGGTGATTGCTGTGCTGAAGGCTACTAGTGCCAGTTGCTGGGCAAAGAAGCACATTGGCGAACTTCTTGTCATCAACTTGTTGATAGCAGCTTCGGCTGATGAGTTGTCACTCATTGACCGGACACAGACTCTTGCCCTGCCGCCTGGGATCAGTGTGGCAAGAAGCAAGACCAGCGCGATTTGAGCCAAGAGCTCGTAGCAACCAATGTCTCGTTGGGCGTTGGGTGAACCGTTCTGAGAACCACGATGGAGGGCAATTTGGCAACCGTACATAACTGTGCGCAGACGTCAGCCGCCATCTCCACACTTGTGAAGCGGACGGGCATATGAAGCAGTTGTGTTGCGGGTGCTTGCGTGCACCACCCCTCCCAAAACAAAAGGAATGCTTTGCTTTGTGCACTGATGGTCCGCTCGGGGTGACCCGGATCCTGAATTCGCATGTGCACCCTTCTTGACGTGATGGGGACCTGGGCCAAATCTGCCTTGCATCGGATATCCGGTGACGTGCCTGGGAGAGATTACACAAAGCGCATGTTGGCGTCCAAGTACTCATGCAGAGTGTGCCAATCTGTTGGATCCAAGCTAAAGTTAGTGGCCGAAGGGCGGTGAAAGATCAGCACACAAGAATGATGGCCATGGTCTCAACTGGGTGCACATGTTGGTCACCCATTGTAGCAAACCTGTGGCCCTTTCCAAATCTCTGCGAGCAACCTTGCTGTTATGCAAAAGTTTGCGTACCGCCTCCAGCAACCGCTGCACTTTCTCTGGCGCAATACCAAAAGTCCCAGCTCTGTAGTTGATTTGCCACCCTTCCAAATCACAGTATGGGATAGTTGCAGCTTCGACCAGGAGATCGGAATGCCGAAAAGCTCCAGCGAATGCAAGAATGGCCGCGCCAGAGAAGAGGAGCATGAGTGTGGCATCTTGTGTTCCAAAAGGTATCGACGAACATTTTTAACGTGTGAGCTATTGTACAACAGGAGGTGTAGCGCACGCAATCCAAGATGACAACCGCTGCCAACAAAGCCGAAAAAGTGTGCCGAACGAACAAACTTTGTACCAATAGTACTTATTTTCTTCTGTCTTGATTCCTACCAGGCTGCGGAGCGCTTTTCACGTCCAAGAAGAATGCTGAAACCTCGGAGGTCGACTCTCTCAACGGGAACGATGCCCTGCCCATCCTGGATTGATGGTAAATTGTATAGCTCGTTGGTGTGACAATTTTAATTTGCGCCTGACGCTGCCGTCCATGATAAGTCTGGCTTTCCCGTTGCACTGGAAAACCACGTTCAACTTACCCACAGCTAGATGTTCACCCCATCTTGCTCTGGCTGCGTTCAGAGGCAATTCCTCCAGCCAACTCTGATCGATTTTCACCTGAAGAAGACGGTCGAGCTCTTCAGGATTATCCCGTGCACCCTTCCAGTTGCTGTTTCAAGTTTGAGACATCGGCCTCCGGTTGGATTCGAAGGCAGGAATGAACACATTGCTTTTCGGAATGTTCTGAAAGTGGCCAGTAGGAATCCCGAACATTCAACAAGGCCAGAGCGCCTCGTCTTTGATGTGGACTAGGGCTTGCATGGCAAACAGGCTGCATGGCTGCCCGTCATGTGCCAACCATGAAATGTTCTCAAGACTGTGCTTGCGGAACAACATATCAAACAGCCCTCGAAACTGAATGCAAACAGTGGTTGTCTGACATCCTTGCCGCGAATGTCTATGTGGCCATTTGGCTGTGTTGGCAGGCGTCTGACAAGGCGCATCTCCCTGTAACTCGACACAAACAATCGTCCCGTTTACACGCAGGAATGACGTTCAAATCCGCCTAAGGATTTCAGACGCGTGTATTCAGTGCATTCGCATGATGCATGCGTCAGTTCTACCCTGCCAGACCAGCAATCCGTCTAGGCGCCAGCGCTCGGATGTGCCGCGAACACAGCAATTGTCATCGTCTGTGCAGGATTCCGAGGACACTCCACGTGCTGGCGCTTCTGCGCTCCCATAACACCGACAGATAAGACTTTCGACTCTGCGCAGAATTCCGAGACTCCGCGTGCAACAGTCGGAAAAACTACGTCGTCCAACAAGTTCTGGTCGGACCTCGTAGGATGTGCACTGAAATGACAGATCCAAGAAAGTCTTGGACAGTGGCCGATTTGGCCCAGAGCACAACTTCCGAAAAATGTTACCCTCGATGGCTGCAGCGGATGGCGGACATAGGTGCCTCAGAAAGGCCTGTCACGTCTGGGTTGAATGATGCAGGTTCCAAAAAGTTGGTGGAAAGGGTTCACCCATGTGGATGAACTGGAGACCTCTGCCTGCGTTCCACCCTGTGACTCTGCATCGTTCCCAAAGCAATCTAACTAAAGCCAACAACCGCTCTGGCCCTGCTGCAGGCATTGGCGACTCGTCCAAAGATCCTCCAAGGCTGTCAATGCCTTGCCACGTCGATGCCATGTAAACAACTGCGCTTAACTCTGGACTTCTGTTGGAAGCGCCATGACGACCCGTGCAGAAAGTAACTGACAACTTAACTGCGCTAGCAAGCTAGAGGCGGAAAAACTTGAGAAATCGAAAATATTGCAGTGAAGAGCCATATGCATTTAAAGCGCATGTAAAACATGAAAGAACCAGCTTTTAGTTTTGTGGAAACATCATGATTTGCCAGGCAATCACATTGCCTCTCCACACTTAGAAAGCGCACAGGCCGTTGTGTAGGCAAACACGTTGCCGGTCCACATTGGAAATGGTGTTGCTATTGTAATCAAGATTGTAATCTCGCTTGGTCCATTTCATCCCATCTTCTTGTCTCCATACGTGGCCCCAGCGAAAAACAGCCAGCTTGGTAAACTTGATCACCTATGCAGAAGTAAAGGTGATAATAACCTCTTTACAAGTTCATTTGGATTTCTCAGACACTGGTGTGTCACACTTGGTAATGAAAGTAGGAGTTACAACGTTACAGAACCCATCACAAGGTGTGCGAGTTGGAAAGCTTAATTCTGACACGTCCATTCAGGTGCGTTTAGGACCGTTGCATGATACAAAATCGGAAATGTGGTTGTCTGGAAAGAACGTCTTGGTGTGTCCATTAACATGTTTTTTTACCCACGATGTTATTCCTTTTTTTTGGACATCTGAGCAAGAGACAGCAGGGGACGTTTCCCGGAGTCTCGTTTGCGGATCGGACCATGTGGGCCAAACACACAGAATGGAAGGGTCCGTGTCCACACTCCAGCAGCTTCCCGTTCATCAGTGCCACCGCGACTGCCGCTGCGGACGGTCCACGTGGATCCAAAGGAGATCAAACAGCCGGGCATCGCGACGTCAACAGCCTCAGATAAGGTTGAATTGCTTACTGTTGTATCTGCTAGGTGCGGCAACTCCGAATCTCTAAAAGTGATCATAGGAGTTGTATTGTTCTTGCAGATGTCATGCATCCAAAACCTTGAACCTGCTTGTTGAAGACAGTGGTTCGGTACACATCCGGGTATCTGGGTGTATGCTGCCAGACACAACGCAAGAGATTTTGATCCAAAACGACATTTTGGTGTTCGTATTTGGGCTCACAGCAGCAGGGAAGACCTGGCTGATCGGTTTTGTTCTTTTGGAATATTGGGGAAAGACAACGAGAACATTGTTTTGCAATGTCCTCCAGACCTGGACGTTCAACTACTTGTTTGTTTGATCTTCACATGAAAATTGAGAAGCATATAGTATGTAATAAGTAATAAGATTGTGTTGGGTCATGTCATAAACATGTCATAGGTTCCGGAACCCCCCAATTTCCGAGTGTTTCCTCAAGGTGGCTGGAAATTCACATTTGTGGTTTTTTGACAGGTGCCTCTTTTAAAATGACAACATATTGCAGTTTTTTGAGTGCAGATGACCAGCGGAAATATCATGAGTACAATAGTCAAATCCCAGTAGTTCAATTCCAGCCTCCATGGATGCCGTTTTTGTTCGTCGATGTTCCGACGGGAACTTTCCGACCATGATTCACCTGTTGGTGCAACTGGTGGCAATGGCAACCTTGGCATCTGCGAATGATTGGGATTTGTTGTTTCCCTCCTTCACACCAGCCGCTCGGAGCTTCATGCCTGCATTAAGAGCTAAACTCGCGAAATGCCCAAGATGATTGTGTATTATAGCCTTACCATGAGCACGCGAGCCATCGAAAAAGTCTGGGTTGTTCTCTGATGGTGTTCCCATCATTGTTGATGGTCTTTTCAAGATTCTTGAAAATGCAATAAAGCGGTTGTGTGGAGGTTTGTAGGTGATGCATGCAGGATTGTCGCACGTCGTTTTGTGACTGAAGCTTTTTGGGCCCGCTATTTGTTTTGACGGCTTCGGTACAGTATGCTCTTGTTCGATACATAGTGGTCACGCATGAAACTTTGCTTGATGTGGAGCTTTCCTTAGGATGCTTTTCAAGCAAGCCCGCCTTATACCAGAGTCCGGGCACATGCGTTGTAAATACATGAGCGATGGTTACACTCATGTTTCCAGGTGGGCATTCAATGGTTTGGGATCCTGATGGAAACGGCAACTTGGAAGATGTTTGTTCATTGAGTGTGCTTGCAAGTGGGAAAGGGAATGTGGATGTCGTGGCAAGGAAACCCTCATGCCTGAGGTTTCCTCATGTTTGGCGGAGAGGTCTTGTTGGGCATCAAAAGCGACAATCTCTATTTCTACAGTGTCTCATCGTGGCTTGGCGCCAAGGGGTTCTATTTAAATGCCGTTCAGCCGGCTCCAGATACTGACGTAGAGTCACCATCCTTGAAATTACGGCAAGATCCTCTGTGGAAGGCTTCGCCTGGGTTTTAGTTCCATGAGAGTGCTTTCAACTGTTCAACCAAAGCGTATCTCACAGACCACCTAGGAAAAAATGCAATGTTGAAAGGATACCCCAAAAAAATCATTTTGTTAGGGTGAAGGCTTGTAGACTTATTGCTGCAGCACTTACACGCATTTTCCATCATCTCTGATGTTAGTTGTTATAACAATTTGCAATCATGTCAATGCTGACCAACTTTGCTTTTGTTGTGGTAGTAGGTGTCGGCGCTTCAGTGATCATGGCACGACGGAGAGAGAGAGAGCACCAAGTGAACAGGGGTCATTGGAAAAAGTTATTAAAGTTTTGCTATTTAGGCCGAGCGGGTATCGTGCCGTAAACATATCATGCAGAGGTTTTGCGCATCATGTTCGTAAAGATTTTTCGAGGCAGAGCAAGTTTCTCAGCATCGAAAGTTTGTTTTGTTGTTGGTCAAAGGTGTGCTTGCAGTAGGAAGCCTTATGACGTTCTATTCTTTTCTTCCCTGCCAGAGATTAAACGCTTCTGGGCTAGTAATCTTAACGCCTGCGGAGTCAGGGAATCGTTGATGTTTGCGAGGGCTGCAGGAAGAACAGACGGCTCTTTAGGACGCTGAAGCATGCTTTGTGCTCTGACTCCCTGAGAGTACGAGGGACATGCAGAAATTGGATGAAGGAGTTGCTCCTGGCCACATGGACAACACAATGTTTCTATAGTGAGGCATTTTGGTATTGCGTATCTGAGTTCAGTCTTAGTCACTTTCATTATGACAGTCAGCCCTAATTCATTCAGCTCCGATGCCCGAGCGGGTGAGGTTGCATGGTGCCGAAAAAAAACTATTTGATCACTTAGGCCTGTGCTCGTGTATGATCCAACAGTACAGAAAAAGATTGTTCAAAACTTGCGATGACAAGTCTTGAATGGCTCCCAAGAAACTCCCTCAAGAGTACTTGAGCCACCTAATTCCAAGCTCCTACACCTAGCACCCTTGTGGCCGTCGGAGCCTCCATGTTGCGGTGCGCTCCGTAGTAAATGGAAGGAAGAGAGGTCGCACAGTCTGGCTCGTCGAAATCATAGCCATGTTTCCGGAGATCATGGATGTGTGTGGGCTGCACTTCTTCTCTTTCATCCAATATTCCAAGTGCTTTCTTAAGACTGTAAGCAGCGCCCCGATTAAAAGCAAGTCAAAAGGAATACTTCCAAAAAACTGGGCCATGGCCCACCAAGACCCGCACCTCCAAATGCTCACATGTAATCTCTTACCTTCCCAAAGTCAACAGATCAATAAGTGGAAAACTTTACAGGTTTCTCGCAAGAGCGGCGCCAAGAGGCTCTCCCTCTCTCTCGCTCGCTCGCTCTCTATCTTTTTTTATTACAAAGCGAGCGTGGCCTATTCAAATGCTTCCGCATGAAGCCAAGGCGCATGCCGCAAACCCAGAATCCTTAGACACCAAGCCAAACCCCGGACACTGTATGCCCTTAATCTTGCACCCCCCAAACCCTAAAGTCTACACCCTGAATCCTAGATCCTCACATCCACCCCTCCCAAATCCTTGAGCTCAGGAATTCTTTTACGCAAAAGTCCTCAGGGCCGGCAGCTCGATATCGCCACTCCGCGGTCCTGGATACCAACGCGCGAATGATGCACCCACTGGGTGTGGGGCGTGTGGTTCAGGGTTTGGCTTAGGTGTGAGCTGCTTGGAGTTAAGAGTTTGGGGATTGGAGTTCAGGAATTGTTTTCATTTGCTTTAGGGTTGTGCGAGTATTTGGTGTAGGGACAGGTGTTCTGATGCTTTGTGTCTGAGTTCAGGGTTCAGGCTTAGGGTTTTAGGTCTGAGGCTTGCTTTATGAAGTGTCTTCTTCCTCTACAGACATTTGTGGGGGTTGAAGCCTAAATTGCTAACCCTAGTATGAAACACATTTGTGTCCTTTCTGTCTCAACACGTGGCGTTGATTTAAAGGTAATGGAGGGGTAACCGGAGGGGTAGCAGTACATGAGGGTGTTGGAACCCATGGGTCTTGGGTGGTTTCCTTGGAGGTGGTTGCAACTTTTCAGGGCCCGCTTTGTGCAGTCCGCATGTTTAAGGCCCCGGTATTGTTTGTGCTGCATGCGGGACTTGATAAACAGCATCACACAACAACCTTGCAGATTGGGTCTTTACGAAATCTCCGACTGTCTTGGCCATCGCAGTGTCTTGCTGCCCATGGCGGAGCGAAGCCCCTGCAGTGCAACATAGCAAAGTCATGCGCCTGGCATCAAAGATGCATCCTTGAAGATTTAGACCTGCATGCGTGGAGTTGCGAAATCTTCTGATGATCATATGATTGCTGGTGATCGAGGCCAGGTCCCAGGTCGGAGTGTTGATTGATCAACTTAGATCTGGGCTTTACCTCAAGTCATGATCAGTTTCCAGATCCAACATACCAGCAGTAAGAAGAGCACTGCGCAGCGTATCAAACTTTGCCACTTTCAAAATGCTGCAGGGCACTTTCTATGTGCCTTCTTCTCTTTCAGGTACATCTTTGCCGGCACCAACCTGGCGAGTGCCGGAAATGCCTTTAGCGATCTTCATCGCTGCTTTTCTTGCTTCAGTCTTATCGGGTCATGAGCAGGGCTTTGATCAGGGACAAGAAGAGTTACAATCAAAGCGACTATTTTGATTCAGGCGCTTTGGAGGTTCATTTGTTCTGGCTGGACGAGAGTAAAAAACCCAAGGGGCATTTTGTATCAGCTTCCCACCGTCCTTGACGTGGTAGTTCTAAATTCCTTTTCTTGCGAAAATAGCCCTGCCTCAAAATAGTGTTTCTTTTAGATTTCGAAAATTCGGAACATCTCGGAACCTTGCTTGGTAGCGGGGGCAATTGTTTTAAGACACCTGCACATTCGCCTCGGCATGGATCTGTTCATCGGATATGCAGGGCCCAGTGTTGGGGTTGACTCGCCCAAACCCATGCATGTCAAACTTCCCGAGAAGGATCTGGAGCACCGATTCTAGTTGAGACTTCAATGGGAACAGACCCACACGTGCAGCTAGCCAGCTACAAGATATTCCCATTTGAAACGAACCCTTCCATAGTTTTAAGCAGGTCTAGGATCTCTTGCCTAGGTTACGATGTGGCCGGAAACTCCTGGACCCTGTGCGTTAAGGGGCGTGGAAGAAGCAGCAAGAGAGTGTTTGCGGTGTAGCGCAAAGGGCCTGGTTGCGATATTGTCTGTGGTTAGGTTTGAGGTGAAGGCTCGTAATGATAGAGTATGGGGCGTTGAGTGCAACGTTGGAGCAGTCACTAAGCTCCACAGGGTAGCATGAAGGGCTCTATAGGAATGGGATCAGGGAAGAGGCCTGTCAAACCCAGAGCTCTACACTCAAAAGCTGTAACTCCTAGTGCCACAGGAATGCTAGTTTGGGTTTTGACATTCAACTACATACATTTCCGGAGTGAACTCTGTCTGACTAACTTTGAAAGCACGCTTCTCGGAAAAGCCAACAGCATATTTCAGGTTGTAGCCCCTGCGCAGGGAAAGCAGTTGTGGATTTCATGTTTTGGGTCTTGTCATCCACATGGGAGCTTCCAAACGTCTTGTTTTGGGTGACGGCACCTCTACGGGCCCGTGCGTTTCTACATGTTTTTGCTGTTTCCTGTTGTAGACCATGCAGGGGTGGGGGGAGGTGGGGAGGGGGGGAGGGGTAATTCCGCCGTGAGGACTTCTTCTCGCGCAGCAGTTTTGCCGCACAGAAGGTCTTGCTTGCAGTCTCTTCGCGCCATGGTTGAGCCGTCTGTTTTCCGATACGCTGCGACAGCACAGGGCCTCAATAGTTGTGCGCCCAAACAAGCGGGCAGTAAAAAACTCCGCTGCGACAGCACACGGTTTCTGCCACAGGTGCTCGACTAGGTGTGGCAAAGCTTGTGGTGCAAGGCCACAGGCAATAGCAAACTCCTAAGCGAGCTTGGACAGCTTGCAAAAGCAGCGTGAACGAAAACGCCGTTTTCGTCCTAGGTCCTGGGCTGCGAAATGCGCTCGAAACTATGGCAAAATGCTCAAAATCAGACGTCGGAGAGTGACCTTACGGTGTTTTGGCTCCCTGAAATTACGACCCGGTTCGTGCAAATGAGCGGGATTTCCATAGTTTCGCACCCGTTGACTTCAGATCTCATACGTAGAAATGTGCTTAAACACCCGGGCCCGTACGGGCGCCGTAACCTCATTGTGGTGGCATTCACCGATTTTTCACAGCAACCCCCTATCACATGTTTCTGGAGCCAGCAGTCGTTGTTTCGAGGTTGGGGCAAGACGTGTGATCTTGGGTAAATAGCCTGGTGCAGCGCTGCAGAGCATATTGTAGGGGTATTAGGGGACCACCAAATTGAGCCATTCTCTCTTGGCGCCTACTTCGCATCGTGTTTAAAGCCAATCTGAGGGCGCAGTTCATCCCGAGCAGCTGCATGACGCTAGGAACCCTTATCCTTTGGAATTAGTGGAGTTCAGGACAGGAACTCAGGTCATGCAGGTTTCGTATCAGCAGAAGTACGCACGCAGTGACGGACTATGCGTCGCAGCAGTCCGTTCCGCAGCACCCCATTCTATTGCCAACCGGCTTTGCAGGACCCAGCTCACCGGAACCACTGCTCGCAGTTTGCACACCGCAGTGCCGTGGTTTTGTTTCGCAGCATCTACTACCGATTTGGATGGCTTACCCACGTGTGCAGGGAAGTGCTACTCTGGGCTCGTTGAACGGCTTCTTTCAAGAGCCATCCAGGATGATTATGAGGAGGGATTGTCGTTTTCGTTTGGATGTGGTGGATGAAGGTGCTCGATGATTCTAAGGATTGCCCTTGGGTTGTATGGAAAAGTACAAAGATAAGTGATCGTTTTGACACATTTATGGACAGGCTTGGTTTACCACAAGCCCAGAAGCCCAACACACGCGCCCCGTAATTCCAAGCCACTCCAGCTAAGCATTTACAGCAACTGGGATGCGCATATCAGCCGTAAAGCCGTGCCATCCAGTTTGAATGTGTTTGGGTATCTTGGACCCGGATACTCTACTTCAGGTTCCAGTTGTGGTGAAGCTCCGAAGTTATCCGTTTTTTTTTTCAAACCGCGGGCATTGGGCCATGTACGTCCTGCACACTCGCGCATGCATCGTTTCGGGTCCCTGTGTGGAAAACTCCTGGAACCCCTCAGTTTGCCCTCTTCCAGAACTGCTTCTGTGTTAAAGTTGTGTATTCATCAATGAAAGAAATACCTTTCATTCTGATATGTCACCTGAGTGCTGCCCAGTCGTGTAGGGTCAGGGTGTTTGATGATGGGTGCAGAGGATTTTCTTGGAGACCGGGTACCCCAACAAGCCAGGTTTGGGACGCCAATTTGGACCGTATGATCGTCTTCGGTGGCCTGAGCAACATGAATGTGAGATTGGACAGCCTTGCGGAGCCTGGGCTTTGTAGTTGCATTCAGTGTTGAACGTTTTGGCTTGATTGCTTTGGGTCTGGCGGTGTTGGGGGGTTAGAGGTCTGAAGCAGAGGGGGTCTGGCATCCTCAGGTTGGTGGACCTTTTAAGTAGAAGATTCCATTTTGAATCTGCCTGGGCACTGCTAGGGCCACGTTGGGTCAACTTGGTTTGCGGTAGGCCATTCTTCAAGCCTCAGCCCTGAGCTTCTAGCGCGCACGACTATCTCCAACATGTTGCCTCAGATCCCAGTAGTGTGCCAGTCTATGGTATGAGCAGACGAACCCTGGGAAAAATACGGTTAACCTGACAACAGAGATTCTCTCCCAAACGTGTTTTGTGTGTGTTTTTGGTCTTAGGAGCGTGGCTCGCAATAATGAAACAGGGGGGTGGGGGCAGAACCAAATGGTACAGGTCGCAGTACTAGTAGTGCACGTAGAAGGAAATCTTTTCAAGTCCGGCGCGGAGCTTATTGTTGTTTGCGAACTTGTTATTAGAAGGCCAAAAATAGTCTTCTGACTTTGGACTTTTTCTGGCCCTGCGGGAAAAGTTTATTGTCACGTTTTTTATTCATGGGAGATGAATATTTGGGGGTTGTAGCATGACATGAAAGACTGCCAACAAGTCAGCAACCCCTGAAGAGTGCAGGGTCTGTGAATGGGGCTTCGGAGTTAAGAATCCAGCCTTGAATCAAGAGTTTGTGACTTGATTTTGAAGCCCGGCCTCGTCTCACCTCGAAGTGGCTTCCGGTGAGGCTGAGTATCCAGGCAGTTATTCTTCATCTTTTGTGCCTCACGTGAGCTTCATGCCTGTTCACAATATCATGAGGATCAGTTCATTTTGTAATACTAACATCGGCTTCATTATTCTTTATAATCATTACCAGTCAAAGTTGTCATTGTTCAGTGTTTAATACGGAGTAGAGGCTGGCTGGGCATATAAGTTTAGCAATATTCTGGAGTGCCTTCTCTGTTGTCAGGAGATGAGTTGGACAATTTGCAAAAAAATGCAATCGCTCTTAGGTACGCATAATCTCAATATTCTTGCTGCTTAGAATTAGTAACATGAAGCCGACGCCCATGCTATCATTAACAACCTTCAGTGCACGCTATCGGTCCCTTCGGCTATGACCGGGTGCTGTGTAGCGTCAGTGGTGTTTGTTCTTATGGGTGTGCAATGCAATGGGAATGGGAGCATGTGTCACAGCGATCCTGTGTCCTGAGGTTGCCATGCTTTGGCTAAGGCAAACATCTGTATGGAAGCCGGAACCCAAATCCAGTCATCACTTGGGCAGGGAGACCTGCTAGTCAGGAGTATGATCGCGCAACGGATTCGTGGTCCACTCCAGCAGCTGTCGGGCCATCGGCGCGCGACGGGCATGTTGCCGTTTGGGATGATTCTACAGGCATGGCCTTTGGTGTCGGGTAAGATTCGGAGATGAGTGGCTAAGTGACAAAAGGGTTTAGGATAGTAGGTGCTTAGGATTTGTTTTTTGGGTGGCACAGAACATGCAACCCCAACGTTTTGCCGACATCCTTGCACATTAACCTTGAAGTTTAACCGGTTAAGCCAGTAAGCCCGAATGTTGTTGATGGAATTCTCGCAGCATTGGAATTTTGTAGTGTGGTGCAAGATCGCTTCTACCCATTGTGCTACCAGGCGCGATGGTCATGTGCTGTGGCATCTCCAACAGCGGTGTGCTGTCTGACCTTTGGCGATACGATGGCACTGCGTGGACCGAACTGGCTCCCTCCGGGAGCATCAACATTCGGAGGCGGATCTAACAGTAGTAGCAATGGTAATTCTGGGAAGGAGGGATGATGGTACCATCTTCAGATTGGGTCTCAGGCTCCTTGATGTTCAAACAGTTGTTTCGACACCTTTCGGTGTGGGTGTGTCGCTCGTTTTTGCGGCTGGACGATCCCTTCCCCTCCTTTTGGTTTTGGATTTTTTTGAGAAAGAGTATTAGTTGGGCATGGATATCTCGAACATAGATGATCGGGTGGGATGTCAACATCCAGAACCTCCAGACAATTTTTCAAGGCAGTCACTGCATTGATGTTACAGTGGGCTGCTTCGTGTGGCCATCTCATCATTCTGGTTTATGATGCCTCTTGTTATCATTGCCCGTGGCCTGATGAAAGCCAGAAGCCCAAACTTGAAAATCCTGTAGCAATGCTTTGCATTGGTCTTCCGCTGGAGGCAGTTTGGAGTCTGGGGTCTTCTCAGGGTTTTTGTCAGTCCTGCATATGGGGATGCTCCAAGAGCAATTGGGGGTATGCATGAAAACGGGACCCTTACTTTTGAACGCCCACATCATGATCACCATCATCCTTTTTTTCTATATCATGCATGAAAGTTCCTTCCTGCTTACGAGAAGCATCAATGTCCTCATTCTCCATTGTGCCTGCTTTGGTATGCCTTGGATTGGATGGTGCATGAAAAATCGTGACCAGGTCTTCCCCCACTGTGCCAGGCACCCCTGAAACCCGAGATCTGGCTTGAAGCCTACACTCATAGGCTGAAAGCTCTGTAAACTCAAGCAAGTGAGTCGCCCAGGGCAGAAACTCGGCAATCAGGAGGGGAATCACAAGATCAAGGGCCCACGCGAGGGGCCCACTTTAGGTTCATGCGCCCCTGTACGACCTCCATCAGAGCAAGGCTACAAAAAGTCCAACTTTCACATGTGCACGTAGTTGCTGACTGGCCTCTTTCTGAGAAGCCCTCATCCCGAAACCCTAAACCCTTAGGTACTCCGTGGCAGTTTGGGACCCCGCTGCTCATGCCATGCTGGGCTTTGGAGGCGAAAACGGCTTGGGGTTTCAGTGCTATAGTAATGTGAAAACATATGAATGTAGCAGAAATATGGGAATGTGGTAACATGGTAGTATAGCACGAAATATGGTAAGATGGTAATATAGTGTTATCTGCTGTGGGTGGAACACACCTTCTGTACCCGGGACCCAGGAATGGCTCTCTTGGGGGTCCCAGGTGCAAGATTTCTTTGTTTCAGGGTGCCGGATTCAGGTCTCAAGGCTTACCGTTTAGCGGACTTGGCTTAGAGGCAGGGTCTATTAGAATCGGAGGGATGGCGAGGGCTTTTATGCCTTTGGTACAAGATTTGTCAAGAGGTGTTGAATGTTATTGAATGTTTCCGGATATCGTCACGGAGACGGCGTTTAGCCGAAAATGCATCTTCTGAGAGCAATCTCCGTGTTTCAAGGACCCTGCATGGATTGGACATTACAGGCAATAATTTGTGTTTGCTGAGCTCCTTGTTGTTGGGGATTTTGGGGCCACAATGCATCTCCGGATGTATTTCTTTTGCAGCCTGTGTAGGTTGGGGCCCAGACGGCTGCAGGGATCAGAAAATGGATGCCTCGCGAACTTGCATGTTTTCGATTCTGGCATGCTTGTGTGCGGTTGTAAGGTGGTCATGAGAGATTCTGGCTATGGGAAGGGCATGTATCGTTCGGCTCATGATGTTGGAGGCCGCGGCAGCTCTTCGCTTCTGAGCAGCCTGTTTCTGTGTCCTTGGCAGCCTTGGAATGTTAGGGCTTAACATGATTTAGTGTCTTGTGGTTCGCGGATCTGGGTTGCAGCAGCAGTTTCCCGTCTTAGCCACACAATAATTTCATAAGGGCTCCTACCACCTCCTCCTCCTCCTCAAGCCACGACTTCTTGCGGTAACTGGCCTCCAGATGTCGGAGCTTGCTAGACTTGTTGCTCTCTTAAGAAATAAAGAATATACTGCGCAATCAAGATAGCAAGACATTATTTGAAGGCTAAGCCTCACTGAGCCCACGTGGCACAGCGGTTGCCAGTACATTTCTGATTGGGCCTGGTTGCACCTGGTCTTTCAGGTAATATAGGTTGACCAGACCACTGTCAAGACGGGTTTAGATCCATTTGAGAAGTTGTCGCGGTCTTGCAATTTGCTTACTCTGAAGGTGAAATTCAGCCCCCTGAACCCTAGATGTGGAGTCCTGTTCCTTACGACCTTATTTCTGGGGTTGGAACACATAGCTATCCATGGACCTCCAAAGTACATGAGCGTACGGATCTTGTTCGAAGCTTCCTCACAATCCCCATATCCCTATGGAGCCCCAAAAGGTACTACCTTTTCCAGATCCATATTTCAAAGCCTCTGGCCAAGGTACTCTACTACCGCAGACAGCTGGGATCAGTACACTGTGTCTGGTCCTCCAGCGCAGGAGAGAGGCGTCTTCTCAAGGGTTCAGCGTTACAAAAGGTGTAGAGTGGTTGTTGTTGTGGATAAATGTTTGAGTTTCTACAGCAGGATAGGCTATATACTTTGTTTAAATGAAATTGACAGGGCTTGTGATACAAGAAATCCCTAGTCAGCATATTTCTCATCTCCAAACTGGCCCGACTAACTTTGCAATTCGCCTTATGTGAGTCTTCGCATCCTCGGGTGAGTGGTGTAACGGAGCTGGGCTGCATCAACTTGGGTTGGTGTTTCAATGGTCAAGTGGGAGTCCAGCATCAGGTCCTGATATCTTCAGTTGGCTTTGATGCCGCTTTGAGTACCGCCCGTTGCGACTTGTGTTAGGCCTTCCACCCAGAGCACCCCAAGCCTTAAGCCCCTTCCTGTTCGACTCGTGTACTAATCGCCGTGGGACTTCTGACATTATGCCAACTGGATATTGATGGGAGAAAAAGGTAAAGCAGGTAGCAAAGTGTATGCGACAATCTCGTCATAACCTCAGGGTTTTTACAATGCTGCCCTGCGCAACTCCTGCTGCAACAAGTTGTCGACTACGCCCTAGACCTAGACCCTAAACTTCAACCTCCTTGAGTTGAAAGTCCTTAAACTTCCTGCCTACAGCCCAGACCCGGCACCAAACGAGTGCCTGAGGTGTAGTTGTGCTCGGGATACAATGAAGTGTTCCGCAAGGGAATAGGATAGCATGCTGGTTCGCTGTTTTTGGTAAAGTCAGTTGGAGACAGTTAAGCACCAAAAGTGACTCAAGCAGTATTTTGTTTGCGTACCATCCATGGTAGTTTGCTGATATTCGTATGCACCAAAATTTTTCAATTAAGGTTTCGGAGGGATTAGCATCGTTCTTGCCTCCCCTACTCATGAACAACGCTCTCTCCGCCAAGAACAAGCGATACCTAGTTGTTCCAATCCATTATCTAGAAAGTTTTTGATACAAAAACCTAGCAAAGAAACGAACTCTCTATCTACATTAGGTTGCTTCTTATACAGTCCTTTCCAAACTCTTTCTAAAAGTTTCTAACAACAATAAACATGTAAGAAATGGAGGGAAGCCTTAATTCTCTTGATATCTTCAATCCCCCGAGAGCCTCACGAGTTGATGGTAAAAGCTCCGAAGTGGCCCCTTAAAAAAGAGTCTGCGCCTCAAAGGAAGTCTTGCAGGAGGGAGGGGCTCCAGACTTGGAATTCATTGCTCGAGTTCTTTATATGCACTAGGAGGGGATGTTCGGGAGCCTCGGAATAGGATGGACTTGGGGTAGGTGCAGCTGCCTGGGATCCAGCCACCAATCGCCTCTACATCTTTGGTGGATTGGACTGGCTTCCTGCCTGGCAATCCAGGGTTTTGGGTTAAGGGTTCCCAAGCATCATTTTTCTGATGCTTAGGTTCATAAGGGCTCCAGTATTCAAAAATCCCAAGAGTTCCACGCGGCAAGCCATGACGAGAATCCTGCTGGAGCCAAATCCACCCCTCCGTGAAAAAGATCTCGTATCAGGAGTATTTTGATTTCACTTCTCAGTAGCTAACTAGCAACTTCGAAGCTTTCTTTCACAGTCCTGCAACCTAAGCCCAGAACCCCGAACTCTAAACTTCTGAGTCTTCTTAAGTCGATAGAAAGCCAAAAGATACATTGAATTGTTCATACCCTCCCCCAAACTAACATGGAACTCACCATAACCTCGTTGTTGAAGGACAGTACTCTATGTAGACCCCCTTCACAGGCTCCATATTAGTTTGGGGGAGAGCAGGTTTTCAGGCTTGTGGGTTCATAAGCGTAGGGCTTTTCGTGATAAGCGGAGGTTTCTCAACATCAGTTCCTACAAAACCTGAGCAG
>CAJNIZ010044216.1:65008-146779 GCA_905231905.1 Symbiodinium pilosum | reverse complement strand
ATCAGTTCCTACAAAACCTGAGCAGTAAGGATGATCTCCTTGATCCCCAGCCCTGAACCTCAAGGTTGCACCGCACCCTGAGCTGAATCCACTGCCCCTTAACACTAAGACCTCATGTCCCCAACAATAGACATTCCCAATATAGTACCTTTATAGAAGCAGGGGAATGGGACTACAGGTTGTACTGTCAGGGCAGAAATCAAAGCATGTAACGAGGCTCGGTCTTCTGGGCTCGTTATGGAGGCTTGATACAACACACACGTCGATGACAACAACAGGCCTGTGTCGAAGTCGTTTCGGGATGAGGTTAGGTTGGGACGAAAACGTTAGTGGTGACCTCAAGAAATATTGTCTGGGGCTTCAACCGGTGGGCAAGTACTGCATGTGGACTTGGCGCACCTTCCGCCCAGCAACAGGCAGGATGCGTTGTTGTCGGCCTGTGGCTGCAGAGTGAAAGAGCAGAAGTGCAAATGACATATCACAATGTGTGTGGTTGGATGCTTCGGATGTGTACGAAGATCATGACAATCCTGGCACATTTCGGAATACGAAGGCTTGCAAGCATCGTAAAAGCTTAGCTCTTGGCGTTCTTCTTTTGTCATAAAGCTCTTCCTTGTGCTCACGCAGGATTCGCTTGATGCGTAAGGAACAGTTCGGAGCTTTTACAAGCCTGTTAGCGGCAGACAAATGCAAGCTTCGAAATAGCGAGATGCGGGATTCATGGTGTCGTGTCTCAGGAGGAAATCTTTTGGATACAGGTCTCATGTTTTTGGACGATGGAAGTCGGGGAGCGTTTCAAATCAAGTTTTTGGCAGCCTAAACATCTGCAATAAGACTGTCGATGCCGGGGTTAGGCCTGTTGTATTTAACTTGTCCTTTTCAACAGCAATGGTCCAGGTTACCAGGTGAATGCGCAGCTTAGATTCTTCAATTTTAGTTTGATGTATACAGGGTTTTGGGGTCGTCCAGATTGCAATTTTCGATTCCTGGTGGACGGCAACAACTCGACGTGCTTACAACAAGGACACGCAATGTATTGTCTAGGCCAAAATCGCCCTCAACTTCCTGTAACCTTTTGTCTGAGTAGCGAGGATGAAGTTCCCTTCCAATTGCCACGTCCTGGTCCACATACTTGAGTACAATCCGGGAACTGTTCTTGAGGCAGATTCCCAAATAGTTGAAGATTGTAGGTTTTTACATGGGATCCCAGGCTCCAGCATTTGAAGCCTGAAACCATTCATCATGGCGTGCATGTTCTTTGCCAGCATTTAAGTCGCTAGCAATGTGGAGCTGCAACAGGTACTGCCACAATCTCAACAACAATATCATCCACGACAGTGTCTTCCACGACAGTGTCTTCCACGACAGTGTCTTCCACGACTGTGTCTTCCACGACTGTGTCTTCCACGACTGTGTCTTCCACGACTGTGTCTTCCACAACTGCGTCTACAACAGCAACTTCCACGTTTACTCTGTCCTCGACCCAGACTTCTTCCAGTTCTACGATCTCCTCTTCCTCAAGCGCCACCAGCACCTCCACCATTACCCTCACCACAACGACAACTCAGACGGAAACAACCATGACCTCGTCTTCATCTACAACTGTGTCGAGCACTTCCACGACGGAATCTAGGTTCATTCGGGTGGTCCCCTATGTGTAGTGTCAGGCTTGCCTTGTGCATTCAGGGTCAACAGCAGCACGACGGCCGTTACCGCCGCTGCCACCGCCGCTGCCACCGCCGCTGCCACCGCTGCCGCCGCCACCCCCCCCCTTGCCCTTACCCCCACCACCATCATCATCATCACGACTACTTCCATCACCCCGATAACATGAGTTTCACTACAGATAGTCAGCAGATGACTGTCAAGGAATCCCAAACCTCGTCCACTCAAACGACAATCACGTCGACTTCAACATCGTCAACCTCGGGGACAACGTCTGTGACAACATCCACTGCAACAACAATGACAATCACTTCGACAACCTCAACCCGTACAACTGTCACCGTAACGTCCCTCACATCCACGTCTTCCACAGCCACGACTTCCACGGCAACAACGGTAACGTCCTCTTCCAGTACCATGACAACTTCTACAGAGACCTTCACCACTGTAACCACGTCTTCAACAACTCACACAATCTCATCCACAACCTCTACCAGCCAGACGTCCACTAGCTCCACGACGTCAACTACTACGTCCACGTCCTCCAGTACTTCCTCAACATCACAGACGACTACTACTTCCACGTCCTCCAGTACTTCCTCAACATCACAGACGACAACTACGTCAAGCAGCACTACGTCGACAAGCACGACGTCAACACGCACTGCATCAACAACGACATCAGCTAGCACATCTTCAAGTTCTACAACAACCACATCCAGAACTAGTTCCTCAACAAGTTCCGTGTCGACCACAACCACCACAACCTCAGCCAGCACATCTTCGAGCTCTGAGACTGGCACGAGCTCCACGTCGGTGTCATCTACCACCTCCTACACTGAGTCGACAACCATAACAACCAAGACGTCCTCGACCATCTCCCAGTCCTCCACCATGACCTGGACAAGCACATCCATAACGTTGTCGTCGACATCTAGCTCAAGCACACAGTTCTTGCCGCCTCCCCTCAATGCTGAACTTGCTGCTCAATCTTAGTTGGTTTCGGGCTCAAGGTCTACTGCAGGGTTTGCGGTTGAATGCTTGTTTGAAAGAAGCTTTCTTGGTGTTGGCTAGGACATTGCGCAGCGGCATATAGCAGTAATCTTCATGTATGAAAAAGCGGAAGTCGGCTTTCTGAAAATCACCATCAAGATGAAATAAAGAGTTATTTCCTGCAAATTTGTTGAACAAACCCCTTAGGTTCTTGAGTGGCATAAGGTAGCAGGTCAACACAATGAAAAGTCTTCCTTCATGACTCAGGTTTGTCTAATGGTTGTTCAAAAGGGCCATGGTTGTACTCGAGAAGGCGCGCACACACAGAGACAAACCTTTCCGAGGATTTGGGGTTTTGCTAACGTTCCGTCAGTTGCCCCCTGAAATCAGTGAGTATCACTGCACAGTAACCCATCTCCGCTCAAATCAACAAATTCCAAACCCAAAGCCGCAATGCCCTGAGTCCAGGTTCTTGCAGACCTTGCCGCTAGGTTGATCTGGCAAAGCTTCTCATTGAGCCGATGCTGTTGTTCGAAAACAATAAAGCAACAGAAATCGGGACTTGTTTGTCTCAAGAGGCTCAGGCCTTTGAATGTGGGCATTTTTGGGCCTCTCACTTTTTTTGTAGAATGGATTCCATGAGGCATTCGCTAAAACTGAAGCGCAACATGTTGGGGTGCTTGAGGGTTTCTCCTTGTGGAAACCTCCAAACTTCTAACTAGAACCTTAAACATCCTTAAGCTGAAAATCGCAAACCTGAAGCCGGGGTCCCACGGGGCATCCTGTCAAAGAGTCTTCAGCAACAAGGACAGCTCAGAGAGAGAACAGGCCGTACAGCTGGTTGCCTCTCTGGCACCTGGTCAGGTTAGGTTCAGGATTTGGAGTTTAAGTTGTAGGTTTCAGGATTAAACAATTACGTAGCGTTTAGGATTTAGGGCTTAACTTTATATAGAACAAGGTGTATTCACCAGAATCATGGGTCTGCTTTCAACGAGAAGGCACAGGGTATATGATACCCATGCTCATACAAGTAGGAAAATTGTACTGGCAAAACGGGGTTGCCATTGTGGATTGTATGGAGGGAGCTCATCGGAGCTAATGGCAAATTACGTGCAGGAACCACGTGGGCTTGTGCATATCACGCCATGCTTTGCAGGAATTTACAGACGTTGGAAGGACGCCTTGTACTTTCCAAAACAGCACCGGTCTCATGGGTTTGATAAATGAGAAGGGGACTAGGTAAGCGGCTTTGCATTCGGTTGAAGCTATATAAGCCCAATATATACCCTACTGTTATAGCCCAATATTTCCATTATCCCTAAATGAAGGGTTCAGGGCCGACGAAAGTTTTTGCAGCGACTTCAAAAGCAACAGAACGGAATGCTTCTCTTACCTGCGCATCGAGCTTGAGCTGATCATTTAGAATCTTTCCTTCCGTACCTTTCCTTCCACCTTTAGCGCTAGAACATTGAAGCCGGGAAGCCAAGAAGGTGTCCTTTGAATGCGTGCGAAAACTGCAAGCCTGAACCCCAACTCCCCAAACTCTAAGCCCTAGAGCCTCAAACCCAAAAGCCCCCGCTAACTCCCAGGGCAGCAACTCATCGAACTCAACTGGCATTGTTGCCAGCATCATCTCGCAGTCTGAATGGGCGACCACGCAGACGGTGGCTTTGCATCTTGGCACCTGAGGTGGTTCATCCTGAGGGTAGCTTAGGCCCTTCCCTCAAACAAGCATGGAACACCATAATGTAGGTCACTTGTCAAGGACGGTGCTAGGATGGGATCCTCTTGATGTTCATGTAAGTGGGGCGGGCCTGGAATTCAGTGGTCTCCCACTCAAAAATAAGCATAATCCGAGTCAGAAGTTTCACAGCAGATATGATATTTTGTGTCTCTAGCTACCTCATTGGCGGAGATTCTGTTTTCGGTTGTACTCGGTTGAGCAGTTTCCCATTTGTTCCCAGGTTGTCCCTTTCTGAAAGAGTCACTTAGACAGCCAGGTTTCCATATCTAAACTTTAGTCCGATGCATTGCAAAGTGGACTGTGGTGATTGTGTTGGTGGTTGTACTCGAACATAGCTCGTGTAACTGGATTCAAACTTGTCTTTTTCTTCTGAGGTGATCATGCAACAAGGCAGGGAAGCAGGATAGAAAGCAACGCGGGGGCGAAAGCAACAAGAGCAGATTTTGTAGTCCTAATCCTGAAGAAACAGGCATGTTTCGCAAAAGTCATCACTTCTCCACATACATCCAAAATTGTCTTCAGCATCGTTAGCAACACAACCACCACCACCGCCGCCGCTGCCGCAAACACCGCCAGCACCATCACCATCATGTCATAATCATCACCAAGATCAAAACGGACCATCGTCACACACAGAGTACCTAGCACCAGCATGCCTCCTCGTTGCCTTCCCTCCTTCTGATTTGCTTCTTGGTTTCTGGTCACCAGCGAGATTTGGTACAGGAAGCGACTGATTTGGTACAGGAAGCGACTGCTGCATATTGCTCTGGCTACATCTCTAATCATACATATATATATACATATGTATGCATAAATTGCAGTGCATGCGATCCGAGGGACAGCGAGACCATCCAGAGCTTAGAGCGCAACATCACCCTTCTGAGTGAGAACGCAAGCGTCGATGTCCCTGCGGACGTCATTGCGCAGGTGCTTCACTGACCAAGCTTCGGAAGAGTGTCTGGGTTCGTTGCCAGGGTTGAGAAGCGGCCGTGAAGAAGGGTTATGGTACAAGTAGCAGCTGGAATTGTCATGACAGTGCAAACCGCTTGGCTGCAAAAGCACCTTGGACTTGAAGTCTGAGACACGGAATCCAAGACTGCAACCTTGGATCGCTGCCCTCACACCCGCAGCAGCAAATCTACCACCTGGATACTTCAAAGGCGCAACTCTAACTATGCTCGGCAATTCATGCGGTTGCAATTGCGAACCATTTTTAAAACTCCTTCACAAGATCTGGTTTTCTACCATAGACTGCAGACTCCATGGGAAGAATGAGGTGGAATTTTTTCCACTTACTGCACATGGCTGTGCTGCACATTTTGACATAGCTGTGCTGCACATTGTGATCTGCTGTTGTCAAGTCTCCGCCAACCCCTACTCTAAACTGCAAACCCTATCACCCCAGACCATACGATCCAAACCCAAAGCTTGAAAACATCCCAAAACTTAAGCCCTAAACCCGCACCTTCAGGCATCAGCATCCAAATCCAAGCCCAGAGTGCCAAAACCAACTTGGTTTAGGACTCTAAATCTTCCAAAGTAGGTACGAGCAATAGGCTTCAGGACGCAAAGTAGGTATTATGTAAAGAGTTATGAGAGGCCCAGGGTTGGGGTTCTCAGGCTGCTGCCGCAGCCGGCAACCAAACTGGGCTTGTGCTGCTGGGTGCTCATTTAATGCATAATGGGGTCATGGAGCTAAGGCGGTGTGTAACTATACAGCAAGTGTTACTAAAGCTTTCTCAAGCTTTCGTCTTGAACCCAGCTGTGCTGATCTTTGCTAAGAAGGTGTGGGAGAAGGGGAACCCACATGGGCATCGTTTCCAGGGCTAGACCCCAGCACGGAAGGCTTTCTGGGGGTGGCCTGGAGGTCCCCGAAAGAAGCATCAAAAAGGGTTCGTTCTGATGGGGTTCCGGGGCACCGGTTTGGGTACCGTGCAGGCTGTTTGGGACACCAGGCGGCAGCTTTTTAGGCAGGCACGTTGGAAGCTGTTCTCGGGCATGCTGGAGGCTGTTTGCTGCCTTTTCAGCTTGGGATACGGGGTGTGCGGTCCCGCGTAATTCGGGCAGATCCGGCCATTGCCTCGGTGGCACATTCTGCTTGTAAGCTTTAACCCCACCCCTGCGTGGGTGCGAGTTGAGATGTCTTTCTTTATGTGGGCAAAGGTAGGGCTTTTGGAGGTTTAGGGTTCTTGTTTTTGGGGCGGTTTGCGGGTTCAGGGTTTAATGACCATCTGACAAGTCTTCCTGCAGGGGTTCTCTTTAAGTGTTTTGAACTAAAATGCCTCCATGTAAGAAGTTTCGTATGGGATTTCATGTTCCATTTCCATCATCGTTTATGTAGCTGCCAAATGAAAGGATCGATGATTGATCGCACAGAGGGCTCAGATTTTGACAGAAGCCCATGTGGGCAGCATCCTTTAATGGGGTTGCTAATATCTTCCCTTTGGTTATCGAATTGGTAAGAAGAATGTAGTCCGAATAGGTTCAACCACCAGAAAACTACCGATCTATGCCACCTTCGGCTTCTGATTTCATGAGTCAAGGGCATGGCCATGTCTGAATAATGCAATATCGTCTCTGTGCTAGAAATGTTCCTGTCATGATGGATTTTTTAAAGCTCACGAAGCATTGCCCAAGTTAAGCAGTCTAGAGCATGAATGCAGAACAATTGAAAAGACGCTCAAGTTTTAAACGGGTTGCAGCCTACTGTCCCTTATATCTACCACTGCTTGTCCTTACTAGGCTCTATCTGGGCCATAGACCCTGAACCCCTGAATCTCAATCCCAAAACTCGCCCGAATTTTCAAGCGCTAGGATCTTCCTGCTGCGAGAACCCTGATCTCCCAAGGCTTCTTAGCTTCTCTGTTGGCTTCGCGGATTTGGGAGCACAGCTCCAGAGCAACAACTCCAACGTCACGGGTGCGGTGGACGCGGAGAGCGAGGATTTGGGGCCTTCCGGGTTGAGGGTTTTCTTTTTGTTCAAGTTTTCGGATGGAGTGCAGGTAGGAGTACAATGCCAGCTACAAAAAGTTGTTCATCGCCCTTATTTCACCGCGCGCTGTTGTGTCATTTTCAAGCTACAGCCGTCATTTCGCCTGCATCCAAGGTAGAGTACCCAGAATCAAAGTATACACATGTTCGTCCCCCAGTGCATTGGCTTCCTGGCACATCCATGCCCAAGCCAGAACGACGTCCATTCCATTCGCCAACTCACAACCGGCTCCCAGAATGTCCATGCCCAAACACTGAGTATGTCCATTCCCAAGCCATCCAATTCGCAGAGCTTCCATACTTGAAGCCACAACACTGAAACCGTGCAGGGATCAGCAGTCGGAAAATGGTCCCATAAACACGTAATACCAAAGACCGTGCATCGTTTGCACACGTACCTGTTGCCTAAAACGTGCCGTTGAGCAGCAGGGTGTCCTGCGTTTCCAAGTCACCCAGCAAAGAGTTTGCATGTCTTGCGGCGAGAAAGCCAAGAGCTTCGTGCAATGACTGACTGAGCTTTCTCAATTGAACTCGGATCAATAAAAGCCTTGAGGAACTGAATTGTAGGCTTTGCGCAAGCTGCGGACAGCCGAAGGATCAAAAGACATTCATGTTTACCCTCGGCTCTGGCGCATACCCTGAGCACAGCAGAAATGGTGCCAGCAGCTTTTGCTGAACGGCTGATTGGTGTGCTTCACCGAGTCGCCAACACGCTCTCAAAACAGTTTTAGTCTAAAACGTGCCTTTCTCAAGTGCGGCATGCTTGCCAATATTGGGTAGCCTTGCAGTTGTGCGAAGCCTCACTGCGAAATGAGGCACAACTACCTAGTATGAAGCTCCAAGCAGGACCTCCTCTCATTCAATACTATACTGGTATAGTACAAGGATGTGACGGGTGTGTAAGAATGCACAGTGCGGGCGTTTGATGAATCAGAGAAAAGTTTACTGTCAAGGGGTTTGGGCGTGTTGAAAGTTCCGGTATGGGCCTGGGATCTGGATATACTCGAGTTTGTGCTGCTGGACTTTTTTATTGCCAAGCTTTATTTCTCAACTTGCAACACCCTCAAACTTACCAAAGCCACAACCCCTGAAGGTTGACCTCCTGGTCCTCACCAAGCCCTCAGCCTGAAAGTAGGAAATCCACACGGTTCTTGAAATACGAAGCATTTAAACGTTTGGCCAGCATTTGCTACCTGGCTTCTGCGCTCTCAGCTCGGCCCGAGGCAAAACCACTGCAAACCTTCAAAGTCAAACTGCAAAGTACACACCAGTGCCACAGCCTACACCCTGTGTGGTTTTTACACGAAGCCTTGAACGCAGGAGAGGCAACTGGTTTCTTTGCCTGTTAGCCTGACGTTTCGTGATGTCGAGGGGCGGAGGACTCTGGAAACCTCCAAGGGTTCAGAGTTCAGAGATTTTGCCTTTGGGTTTCGGGCTCTAGAAGTTTGGATTTAGATTGTTGGGTGCTGGTCAGGGGTTTAGTGTTGAGGGTGTGAAGTAGTAATTAGTGAAGTGTGGAAGTACGGAAGATCATGTTTGTGTTGCTGTCCTTGACGTGGAGAAGATCTAATGCTGAGGGTTTGGTGTGATGGTCTTGGGATCTAGGCTTATGTCTGGAGTTTTTGGGGTTCAGAAATCATGTTGGAGCGGCTAGAAACTAGGGGTCTGTCTCTTGGAGTCGGTATGAGAGGACTTACACAGTAGTTGGGTGTATATAAGGGGAACAAGCCAAGCTGCGCAGGGTGTGTCTGTGCTCCAGAGGCCCCGAAGCGTGTTGGATCGAAGATACGTATATAGCCGCAACTGCAGACATCTAGCAAGACATGGACCAAAAACAAATGGGAGTTTCAAGGTTTGTTTGTGGGCAGGTGGCGTCCGTCGCCTCTAGTTTTGGCAGCAGTTTCTTTCTTAAGGATTTTTCGCCGACATGTCAGTAAAAACTCAAGCTTGTCTTGGTTAGGAGGGAGAGAGTCAAGTGCATCTAGAGTATGACAGATGTTTACCTGGGTTCATATCCTGCCACGGAATTTGCCTGCTCAGGCTTCTAAGCTGCCCCGGGGTCTACAATTCAAAGCCAAAGAATTGACCCCGCAGCAATCTGAAGCCAACAGCCAAAGCCCCGAAAACTTCCGAATCCTCTACATGAGAGGATCCCAATGCCGACTCTTGCCAATCCTATCGATCTGCGCATTCCTGGAGTGAGTGCTGACACGGCTCAGTGTGCCTTGTTTCTTTTTCTCACAAGTAAAACCTCCGGGCTCTCTGACTATATGTTATGTTACCACATGTTTCGGGGGAGGGGAGATTGATTGTCAGCGGATTCACAAGCTAGGTGAGAAGGTGTAGGGTGTAGGGATATGAACGTGCACCGGGCTTCATTGAGCACTACTTAGCTACTTGCTTGCTGCTGCCATGTATCGATCAAGGCTGTGCCCCAGGCCCAGAGCAAAACATGCTCAGTCGCAAGCCCTTGACCTTAGCCCTTATCTCCAAGAACACCCGGGGTTCCATGTTCAGGATCGGGATCCAGTTTTGCAGTGCGGTTAAGGGATCTGAAGGTCAGGGTATGAGGGTGTGAGGTCTTCACCCAAAGAACCATCAACAAGTTACAACGCAGAACCAAAAAAGGAGAAGGGGAAGGAATTTGTTCCAGGGGACTCTGTGCACTGTCTGGTCAACTTCCTGTGTCTTGTGGTTCTGAGGGAAGCCCACACGCAGAAAGATGTCTTTTCTGAAAAGTCCCATCATCTCTTAGGCTGCCCTGCCTGGGAGCTTTCAGGGATGGGCCTCCTCCAGTTTAAACAAGGAACCTTCTTTCAGGTCATCTTAGAGGCCGTGCAGATCAGGGCTTTGATCATAGGAGTTGGCTTACCCGTATATTCTTAAAAGTTAAAACGTTTGGTAGGCCAAAAGACCAATTTTTGGAACGGTGTAGGCAAGGGGTCTTTACGCATCGAGGTTTTTGGGGGTTTCTGATTTGAGGTTCGGCTACGTGAAGCTTAAGAAAGTTAACCTGAAGAACACTGAAATGCCATGCGCAGTGGGCCAACAGTCCGAGGCCCGAAACTGAAGCCCTAATTTTTAGACCGTTTGCGCAACTAAGCTTGTGAGTCCTTCAAGTCGTAGACCTGACATGAACATTCTCGCAAGTAGGCGTCCCTCTTGCGCAACCCGGAATAGTAGGACGCTTAGAAAGGAGGCCCGTTCAAGAAAACCTCCAAATCCCCAAGCCTACACTAGATTCCCTCTTCAGGTGCTTTCTGGGATGAGTCAACCGGCAGCTGGTCCTCCAAGGGTCTGGTCCGCCTTGCTCATGAGGAGCCCGGCTGCGGGTGTAGGATTTGCAGTGTCCCACGTACACTGAAAAGCTACTCGACCTAGAAGTTAACTAGCGCTACGCCAAAAGCTTCTTCTGGTATCTTGGGATTTGTACCCAAGCTTGACAGGTCTTAGAGGCTATGGAATTTATTGCCGGGATGGGCTGCTTTGGGAACATTTTGGGTTTGTTATCCACCGTTTTTGTTCAGAGGAACATTTTGGAGAAGCTTGAATATCTGCTTCCATAGGGTGACATTTTCACCAGGAGTACGAAATACCCAAGGATTCTCATCCAAATTGTTGGGCTCGCATGCAAGTGCAGGTGTTGCGGAGTTGAGGGGTACGGATTTGGGCGCTATAGGATTTCAGATTTTGCACAGGTATTTACGTTTGGGGCGTATGGAAGGCAGAGATAACCCGGTGTGGGGTTCACCGTGAATTTGTAGGGCTTTCCCATTATCTCATCCCGCGGCCCTGAGCCTGACTTACAGCCAGCATTTAACGGTCCCACAGCCGACATGAAGGATGGAGCGCTCTTATGTCAGACAACCCACCTCACAGTCTTCGGCGCGGTGCTAGAAGCCTTGATCAAGGTGGGAATGTGTTAATCTTTGGATTGTTTTTGTGGGGTTCCCATGCCAAGGATTTTCGTTGTTGGGTGTTGTAAGGGAGGACATTTCCAGAAACGGAATGACGGGTCCATCAAAGTTTTCCAGGATCATGCGTACTCTAGTAGAGCTCGTTGTCATCATCCGATGCAAAAGTGAAAGGCTCTTTGTTTGTTGCGTTTGAAGTTGTCGGGTGGACGTCTGGGATGTGGTTACGCATTTCCTGCGTGTATCCTATTCAGGGTTTTGATGGGGTGTATAGTGCTTTGGGGAAAGTGCTACTGTATTATTGCTACACGATCTTCCACTATTTGTCTTCAGGGTTGCTGCCTCTGCATGTCTCATGGGACCCGCGATATCCTTGCCAGATTAGAGCTCACATTTCCGAACCATTTCGGCATTGCGACAATTTTCAGTTGTTGTTCGCACAATGGTTGGTTGTTGTAATTGTTTGCCAGTAGCACTTCCAATTGTCTTACAGGTTTCCAGTGCTTTCAGGTCGTTTTCCCAGCCTCTTGAAGCCAGTGAGCAGTCATGGCCACGTGAGTGACTGTCAGTTTCAGGGGAAGAATGGGTTTCTAAAGTCAAGACGGAAATCCGATTCCCCATGACAGTTTCATCTGGTTCCCAGCCAGTATTTATCCTCAAAGCCTTAGTCACAGTATTTGCAATGGTTTTCCAAAATCGCCTAAGAGAATCCTGTCTAGGGACGAGCATGCGTCTTTCGTACTCCCGTAGATCCCTATAAGGTCACGAATGGCAACACGGTGTTCCTGCGTTTGAATGTCGCATGCCGACAAGTGGATGATTGTTTGGATTTGCTTGGCTTGAAGCCTTTAGGTTATGTCAAAATTCCGAACGCAAGTGTCGCACGGACAAGTTTCTGAAGAAGAAGCGGGATTTTTGGGGACCCCAAAGGCTATGTGGGGATGATTAGGAGATTCCGGGGGTCCCGAACCAATTCACATTACAAGGACACGCTCTGTTTATCAAGCTCCCTCGCTGTCAAGGTGCTCCGGTGCTCCACAGCTTCAGAGGCGGGGATTTCGGGTTTGAGGCTTAAGAGGCTTAGAGCTTAGGGTCAGTTGGTTCTCGTGATTCATGATTTTAACGGTTTTCGCTACCGCAGATTTGTCTTACGTCATGGTTTGTTTTTGGCAGCGTCCCCTCAGCTCTCAGATTGCGGAAGGATAGCAGAATTCTGGGAGGATGCCCCCCAGTGCCCCAAGACGATCTTCACCTGACAACTTTCGCTTGAGTTAACTTCTGACCTTTGCAGCATGCGAGTCCCCCATATTTTGAAATTCGGAGGTAACAACCACTAGACCCCGCAGCCCTTCACACCTTCCATGGCTCAGACTCAGGTCTTCTCGGAAAAAGGCTTGCAGAACATCGGCCAGGGTTCGTGGCATTCGCACGGTCCTGCAATCATCACCTTCAGCGTTTCTTTGACTGAAGGAGGCGTCAACTTAGATAGTAGACTGAGGGCTTGCGGCTTGAAGAGATGAATCAATTTGAGATGAGCAGAACTGAGGGCTTTTGGAAGCAGAAAGTGACAACTGTGTATCTAATTTGCATATGCCCTCGGCCGAGGCTCTAGTTCTCTTTTTCCTGCTGCTCCTGTACGCTCAGCGCCTGGACCGGAAGCGATCTCTTTCCAGGCAAGCTACGTCGGAGACGCAGATTTATGGTCTGAGATCCAGGATTCGGCGCTTTAGGTTTATGCTCGATCAGGCTAGTTGTATCCTAAATCCTAAGCCAGGGGTTCCGAACTCCCTGAGCCCGAAAAGACTTCAAGCAGTGCAAGTCGTACCCATGCACAGCATGCACCGCAAAGTGTTTTCGCATTTCCACTTAGTTTGAGGTCTGAACCTTTGCTTGCAAATCGCTTTGAATTTCTCTCGTGCGTACGGATTGACACAGATAGCTTATTTCGGTCCTATAAGGGAGCCAAGCCTCTGAATTCAACCTTAAGCCCAAGGCAGTTGCTACAGGAGCTGGAAAGGTCACTGAGAGTTTTCTTGTGTAATCTTCTTCTGACTGTAGCATAGCCCCTTGCAATGGTCCCATTTCCCTTATTGAAGCTGAGAGTATCGTTCCTAAGCGCATACTTTGATGGATAGGGGAAATCTGGCACCACTTAAGATCTCAACATATTTCAGCTCCTAAGGTATAAGGTATTTGAGATAGTGCAAGACTCTATGAATCCACAGTGTGTAACGTGATGGAATCTCTAAACTCAACCCTAAACCCAAATCCTCTACCAGGCAAGAGTTGGAGGCAGCTTTGCTGATCGAGAAGGCGGAGGACGCAGTGACATTTTGTGGCTCCGGTTTACGGCATACAGGGTGTAGGGTCTACGGTTTGGGGTATAGGGTCCAGTCCCCAGGAAGCGGATAGAATACGAGAATGTGGCGAGCACTCTAGAGATCCTATGTTGCGAGGGTTGAATTTCTGAATTTGGGCTGTCTTTGGAAGGTGTTCTGCATTTGGCACTCTAGTACTTGGGTTAGACGTGAAGTTTCCCAATGTGCCAACTTGGCTTTTTAGTTCAGAGCCTAAGTGGATCTGGAACGGGCATAGGGTCCATGAGCTTTCGCGGGAGTTTGTTGAGCCTTCACTTTCAGCCGGCACTTCCGGAGCTTCAAATTCAGGGTTCCAAGCATGAAACCTCAAGCTTGCAACTTTGCATTTCTCGCTTCAGGTATGATGTCCGTATGCAACATGTCCCAAGACAGCAACGCCGTGCTCTTGCACGATTTCGGTGTACTTGGGGAGCGTGGCTTAAAAGCTTAGGGCTCGGAGGTCTTGGGTTTCGCGGTTCTGCCATTCAACACCGATGGCCTCCAGCTTCTTGACTAGGCTTCACCTGCGTAGCTTCTCAGAATTGCAGCTTGCTGCGACCAGGACGTGGCTGATGATGACTATGAGGATACGAACGGTGAAGTTGAAGAGGAGGAGGTTGTCGAAGAGAAGAAGGCAAGTTAATCCCAAGCCCAAAACCGCAAAGCCGAAAACGTTGTAGGCAATACCTATATCGTCTACAACCCTGAGGACCGCAGTCCTTGGAACAAATCTTCCAACAGATAGAGGATTCTTTGGGTAGTAGGGCAATAATATGCACGTTGTTGGCCTGCTCTCGGTTGCCCTGTGGATACCACAAGTCCCATTGCCCTTCATGGCTGTTCTGGACCCTGTTTTGGGTACAGCAACCCTGCTTGTTGTACACCTCCAGCCCTACATTCTGAAGCCCAAGCATAGGGTTTGATGACTGAACAAAGAGTACGTCTCCTACAAAGTGGTTGGGGTGCCAGAATGAATTCATAATGATGATTTTCAGTCTGAGTGTTGTCCTACCATGTTATGCGCTCGTATTCGTTGTATTCTAAAAACTGATCCTAAAAGATGAGGCACCGACACTGATGCTTGGACCCATACATTCTGCGCTTCGCTGCAGGTTCGACGTTGTGGTGTGTGTCGGCAGGCCTTCCGCCAAGAACATAGAAGCCCCCAACCCTGATTCACGAGCCTTTGACCTTGAACCCCAAGCCTCACAGCCTAAATCTTAAATGTCACACTCTGTGTGGCTTCCGGAGACCTCCAACTACAGGGCTTCCGTGAGTAGACCTGTAGCTCTCTTCAGAATTTCCTTTTTTTTCCAATTTGGTGTATTCTGGTGCGTGAGTTCGGCAGCAATAGATAGCCACAAGGGCGTGTACAGTCTACACTGCGTTATTTCTAGAAAGGATTAGTGCAGAGACTTGCTTGGTCGACCGCTGCCATGGCCCATACTTACACGATGAGGGCTTAACCATAAGCCCTATGCTGTTCACAGTTATAAGTCTGTAAGGGCTTCTAGACTAATTGCTGTCCTTCAGCTTTCGCTAACTACCCATGTATTCCAAATAGGGAAACTTGGAGGAAACTCTGAGGTGTTAGAGGTGAGGTACGCAGGGGTCGTGTGTCTTCCAGGGAATGTACAGCATGCTGGCACTCCCTTGGGGATCTCAACGTCCCGGCCCAAGCCCGAACAGTGAGTTCCAGAATTCCATTGTGTAACGAGTCCTTTATTCCACACAACGGACTCAAACCGTTGTCTGTGGTTCGCGAGAGACATGGCCAACTCTTGCTGCCTTCTTCTGGCTTAGCATCAACATGGGAGTGTTAAGCCAACTTAAAGAGTTGAGACTATACTTCCGCTTGAGGCCGGTGAAGGCCCTATCCGAGTCTCATTGGGGTCGGCTTGAAGCAAGCAGTGTGCTGACGTAGGTTAAGCCAGTGGTGCCCTGTCTGCCTCCAAGACACCATGGCCACAACACCAGAGCGGAGAGCGGCACAACATTTTCTGATCGTCAGTTCCAAACACGACGAGTTACTACATCTTTTGGCTAGGAGCAAGGAAACAGGGGATCTCTATGTTATCCCTTACGATCATCTAAAAAGCTTATTCTATAAGTCCTTGTTACCAAGACAACAGCAAGTGACGCACCCAGAATCAGGAAGCACTCTCACCCCAGAAGCGAAGCCGACTCCAGCCTAAACCCTTGATGTTTAGGATGTAGGGTTTGAAGATTCTGCTGATGGTTACCCGGCGCGGTCCGACTGGGCTTAGCCACAGGTTAGTTTTACCCCACAAGACTGACGACAAAAAGGATGTCCAAAAGATGGAGCGAAGCAGATTTACAGCTGAAAGGGATCTGAGAACCTGAAACAACCCTTGAAAAGCAAATGCGAAACCGTAGACCCTTTCATGACTGTTAAGCCTTATCTACTTTCGTTTCCGAAGGCAGGCTCCTGGCTTTTATCACAATTGATCTGGTTCTTGGCCCAGATGTTCGAGGTGGCTGGAAATTGGCACTTGTGCCTGCGGTAGGGTGACAGCAGTGGTACCGTAACGCCGTTTTTGTCATTGTTGCGCTTGCTCCGGTTATCTTTGCTGCTGCTTTCGCTGCTTTTTTACTACTGCTGCTGCTGCTGCTGCTTCGCCGTTGTCATCGCCGTCTTCCCATTCTTTTTGTTTGTTGTGATCTTATTTGTCGTCTTCTTGGTCGTTGTCTTGTTGCTATCAGCTGCTTTAACTGTTGTTATTTTTTTGTCCTTGTCATTTTGAGTAGCAGCATCCATTACGATTATGGCGTCGACCTGGAGGAGGCCCTCCTCTCCCTCCTCCTCCTTCTCCTGCTCCTCCTCCCCTATACATCACATTTTAGATGCAAGACACCATTATGAAGTCTAGTTGTGATGTTGCTTGGTGTTCTTCGTTGGCTTTGAAGGTGCCTGATGCCGACCTTCTCACCGAGCTCATGAATGCCAAGGCTGGTGGGATTACGGCTGTGGGGTTGTTGGGGTCTCGAGTTTATGCCAAAAGCCGTAGGATTTCGAGCTTCGGGCTGAGGGGCTGCTGGCAGATGTCTCATTTTGGAAGCTGCAAAATATTGACTCCTCTGAACCTTGACTGACTACTCCCAAATCATAGCCCGGAGAGCCGGCACACAGAATGTCCAGTGACAGGTTGTGAAGGTAAGTGGCGGCGTTCCGTACGTACGTAATTTCCATGCAGACTGCTAAGAATCCTTATACCTTATGTCTTATGCCTTATGTAAGCCATTGTCAAGTCCCAGCATACTCCGTATAAAATCTTTATCTGGTTCGGGCAAAGTATCCCCAGGTAGTGACGGTGAATCGCTGTATCAGC
This sequence comes from Symbiodinium pilosum, assembly GCA_905231905.1. Taxonomy (NCBI): domain Eukaryota; class Dinophyceae; order Suessiales; family Symbiodiniaceae; genus Symbiodinium; species Symbiodinium pilosum. Next base: position 129,765 of record CAJNIZ010044216.1, on the reverse strand, counting down.
TCCATCCACGCCTACAAGAGCCATGCGGACCGGCAAAGCATCCGTGCGGCAGAAACCGCCGTTGGGCAAGCGCCGCTGGACTTTCTTACGATTCTTGTGAGTTTTCGGAGTTTACGGTTTTGGGGCTTCAATCTTAAGTTGTGGAGGCTGTTCAGGGGTCACTTGCTTCCGGGTTTAGGATGATTAGGCTTGGGGTTGAGAGTCCTAGTAGCTCGGCATGTTGAGGACGTGCTGTCCTTGGCTTAGGTGAGTGGAATGCTGTTCGTGCAGCTTGCAGCTTGATTGGCTTGACCCCTCTCTCTCTCTGAATCCGCAAAGGATCTCAAAAAGCTGAAGCTTTTAATCCTGGTTGTGGTTGGGCATCTGAGTAAGGAGCTGGTGCAGGTTTCAGAGGCGTGTAAATCAGTTGGCTTCAGACGAGCCCAAACTCAAGACTAGTTTGACTCGTGTGATTACTCTTTCGGGTTGCCATGATTTCAATTCGTGAATTAAAACTGTTCCGCAGGACTCCTCCACATTGCAGTCCCACAAGGCCACTTCTAAGAAAGCGCTCTGGGAGCGAAGTACCTTTGCAGCGCAGTATAAAGATCCTATCAGTAGAGCCCCTGCCATGATCCCTCGGTGGGGGTTTCTCCAAGTTGGGGGTTTCCCTTGCGGGTCTCCAGTACTCTAGGGATACCAGGGCCACTTTAATTGGGAGATACGGGGACCGAAATCTTTAGCCCTCAAACCCCAGGCACCGTACCCCATCACTGCCGTGTGGTACCAAGGGTATGCTGTACTTCGAATATGGATGCAGGATCCCAACTACAACGCGGGGTTTCCTCATAGTTGCGAGTTAATTGGAAGTCCTCAATTAGCAGTAACCCTGTTGCTCCGAAACCTCATCCAGCAATTTGCCGATCGAGGCACATGCACTCGGATGTTGGTGTGTGCCTTGCTTGATGTTCAGCATTCCATGGGACTGTAAGCCAACCCCCTTGTCACTTGTAGTTGAGTGAGACCTGCCGGGATCAATCCCGGGATGCAATGCCTTGGCAGGCATGATTTGGATTGGTTATTCTGCTCACGTCGCGAAAAACGGCTTCGCGAGCGAACCAACAACCGTCTCTGTAAGGTAGGTATATATCATCTGTCAGAACCGAATCCAATTAACTGATCCACTTGCTGCCTTGCAAGAGTCCGCGGATCCTTTAGGGACGCCCCCTGTGCTAATTCGTCCTGCTAGCGAAAGTGTATCAGTTCCTCCTTCGTTGGCCCTAGCGGCCGCAGTGCGTAGTGAACTGGATCCCTGAGATTCCTTTGTCGTGGTCTTTATTTGGGAAGCGCAACAATGTTAGAATCAGTTCATGGGTCGACCGCAACAACCTTGAAACAAAAATGAAGAAGGCATGGTGCTTGAAATAATAGCCCACAAAGGAGATAACAACGGGCAAGCCTAAAGCTTAAGCCCAAATGCAGGCCTGGCTCGATCCGACAAATGGAATTTCGAAGCCGAATCCCAGTAGGCCCTGCTGACATCATAGGACGATGTCTGGGTTCTTCGGCCCGATGCGTACTCGTCCGGTTGCAGGCCTCTCCTAGGTATTCCATTGGTAGTTGGATATAGTTGGTAAAGTCGGGACTATTACAGGGTTTCAGCTTTGTTTTCGATGCCCTGAAACTCTGGCAGTGAACTCAGAGCCCTTAGCCCCAAACTCCTCCACTGTAAGCCTGCACCTTCTGCAGCCAAGGTCCGTCACCGTTGAGGCCTTTGTTTGCATGGATGAGACTACGGCTCACGACAAAGGAAAGGCTACTGCCGCGCAGGCCAGGAGACCTATACCCCAAGATAGAATATTAAGGTTATATTGGGATTGCATTGGGAGAATGGAGCAAAAACTGGAAACTGCTGTAGTATAATGGAGTATGTCTTGGAGTTATAGGCTTAGTTCATTTGTCGAGGATGCACATGTTAGCCAGATGGCGTGCCTTTTACTAGAGGTGCATTCGGAAAGCTGGGTCTTGTGTGACAAGTTGCTTTAGACCCAAGATATCTGCGTCGCCAAGATAATCCGACATAACTTGAAGGAGTATTCCAAATCAATCAACTTTGTACCCCAATAACTGCTGATCTCTCTTCGAAGCGCGGGAAAATTTCCATCGTGAGCAGGATCCTCAAGGCTGTAGCCTGAGTTGGGATGTCCTTAAGATTTTGGATGGAAATTATGGATTGCTTGCAAGGTTACATACCTTGTAGCTAGAGATCCTGGAGTATAGCGTTACAAGGAAGCAGTGCTAGATATTGGGTCGCAGGATGGCTTGGGCTCAGGGTCTTGCATTCTGGGGTTCGGTACATAGCTGGACCAACAATGTACAGCGCCCTAAATCATGACGTGTTTTGGCAAGCAAGCCTTGGTACTTGGATGCAGTACAGGCATAGGGTGCTTGATGAGCAACTTCCGTGACAGCGAGGATCATGCGCACCAAGCAAACTTTCATCCCAGCACTTCCCTTGATGAGCCGATTCCCCTTCTTTGCTGAGGAGTTCCTCGGAAGTGGCTGGTGCAAACGAGTGCTGCTGCTGGCTAGGGCTATGCATCCGTGGATCACTATGCAGTTCGTGAGCTTGTTCAGGTGGGGGGTTTCTTGGGGAGGGGTTGTTTTTTTAGGCTTTAGTGGACATTGGCTGGATTCTAAGAACTGCCTGGCCACCAGCTAGCTCCGTGGCACTCAACTGCAGATCCGCAGGTCACACGCGGTCCGAGCTTCTCTCATCATCCTGAAGCTTACCTCGTCCGCTGCAGCGAATGCGCTCTGGTGAGCATCCCTCTGTGTTATCATTACTTCCGTAAGAATCACTGCTAAGCTGCTACAACACCGTGCCATTTTTGCTCTGTTGTTGATCTTGTCAGTGATCATTGATGCTGTAACATGCTGCCAGTACTGCCATGCCCACCTCACCAACGACAGCGACAACTGCCGGCAGCGGCAGCAGCAGCAGGAGGAGCAGGTGTCGTGGCAGCGGCAGCGGCGTCGCCAACAAGAATCACAACAACAACTGGAACAATGTTTCGAGGAGGCGGAAGAGAAGGCGAAGGTGAGGAGAAGGAGAAGCAGGAGCAGTAGCAGCAAAAGAAACAAGAGGAGTAACAACGACCACGGCGACGATGACAACAGCAACTGCGGTGGCAGTGACGACAACGGACGACGACGACGATGACAACAGTGACAGCGACTGCGACCGCAACAGCGACAACCATCGCGGACACGGCTGCGATTGCGGCCATCACCGCGACGGTGGCAAGGCCAGGACAACGACCACCACTCCACGACAGTCATCAGCAGCTGCAACCATGACGACACCGAAAGCTGCTTTCGCTTTGACGACGGCAACACTCACGCTGTAAGTGTTACTGTTTTTCAATCGTTATTGTTTTGTATCGTTGCTATGGGTGTCGTTGTTTTCCTATTATCACTAGTGTTATCCTTCAATCAGTACGTCTTCCGGACCAGCTCCGCGCTTCATGAAGCACAGCCGTAAGCTGACACCATGTTCGAGGATAAGATTTGCCAAAATATATCTCGAATTCTCATGCGTGAAAACTTTCTTTCTGGTGAGTGGACAGGAGGTTTGTAAAGCTTGGAAAGCAGCAATTGAGTAAGGGCAAGGGGAAGTACACGGAGTGCAAGAACTGCACGGGGGGGCTATGTTGAAGACTCGCCCTGATATCCTTCAGAGAGAGGAGAACCTGCCATTCGAACACCTCCATAGCTCGAACTAAATTGTGTCTCATTATAGGGCCCAATATTCAAACCTAAGTGCGAGCATGTTCGGACTGGAGCATCAGAAAGTCCGCACAGGAGCTTTTAAAACCCCAAAGCACTTGGACTCAGGCACTCTTTTTCAGCAGCTCGGCAGTTTCTGCTGACTCGGCTCTAGACTCTTGGTTACGCAACTTTGGGCTCACAGTTTTGTGGGAGATCACCCTGTTTTGCGGAGAGCACGTCGCGGCCTCTGAATGTGTAGTGCAATCATCAATGACATATCACCATACCCCATCCTTCCCCAAGCTACCTTTCAGCTCATGTCAACCACGATTGACATCTTGCACATGGGTTGGGGTCCACGGGCGGGAGATAGCTCAGGAACCTCGAGGTACTTAAAAAGGATGCAATCGAAAACTCAAAAGCCCAAGCCTTGCGAGAGCCAAGGACTGTGGCCCTCCCGAAACATTTGGGGAGCGGATGTTGAGAGCTGCTATCGCCGCAGACTCAGAGGTATTGGGACCTTTTCAGATGTCCAGGAGAGATGGGGAAGCCAGAGGGGTGCCCATAGGCCGCCATTGTGTTTCGCTAACGACATATTTCTGATGTACATAGCTTCCGGTTAAAGGATGCAGCAAAACATGCCCTCCCAAAGGTAGACAGATTTCTTCTAGTCATTGTAGTTTTCTCGAGTAAAGCCACCGGTTCTCGCTTAAAGGGTTGGGTCTCTGAGCAAGTGGATTTGACCTTCACATGCCCGTATCTTAGATTTGTGTTAACAGCTTCTTGAAATGTAGCCCCTCCGCCTTGATTTCGGGTGTCTGGGCTAAAAATCATGGTTCCTTCTAGTTGCTCTAAGATATTGGGCAGTCTAAGAGGAACTCCTGTTGTTAAAAGCATACCTGCGAGAGAATTAATCTCAAAGACACTCTTGCCCACCCTCCGAGGTTGGTATCCTCTCAGCCTGCATGGGGGACTTGCTCATCATTTTGATGGCCCTCATTCAGCGCCGACAGGTTGGAGTCCTCTGAAGCGTGTAGAAGCCTCAATAGCTTCCAATCTTATTGTTCTAGATGCTATGTATAGTCGTGGTGCGGGGTACCTCAGATAGAATTACCCCTACAGCATTGTTTTAACTTACAAGGGGGCTTCAGGATTTCGCTATTGGGTTTCAGAGGTTTCAGCTCGGGTCCTGAGAGTCAAGACTGAGCTTTAGAGTTTGGGGTCCAGGGGTTGGAATGTATCTAGCTTGATTTGAAAGTTATCCGTAATTACCGACTTTCTTTAATTCCTGAGAGGGACCGCCTAAATATCCCTGCCATCCCCATGTGTCCGCAGTCCCCCATGAGTACCACATCTTGAGAGACCCTCCATTGGAGAGTGTTGCCAAGAGCTTAACCACTGTTGAAGTTCTTAGCCTGAACAGTTGAAACAATGCATTGGGGCTCCATTCCGCAACTTGAAGACAAGGCCTGTAAAGGGATGCCAGTCCTCCTATGTATGCAGGCTGTTACATAAGCTTTGTTAGTAGCTGATGGCAGGAATTTGTAGCAAAGCCACAGCTCAAGCATAGTGTCTTCTCCGTTTAAACGGCATCTTTCTGTTGGTTCACTTGCTATAATAAGCCTGCCAGGTTCAAGTGAGCACTGATTTCGGTTTTGTGGCCAAAAGAAGCGTGATTAGAAAGGCCTGGGGCATTTTAGCAGTAGAGAGCAGGCCTAAAACCTGCAGCTTAACCGTGTCGTAGGACTCAGCTTTAGCTTCACGAAGCCCAAGCAGCCCAACAGTCCCAAGCATGCCTGTGTGATGCATGTGCAGCCTTGTCCAAGGCAGTAAAGTAGTACGTGGTGACCGTTTCTGCAATTTTCTGGTTTGTTTGAATGACACCAGACAGTTTAATCCTGCTCGAGCATGTTTCCACCTGCTACTCTTCTTTTGCTTTTTGTTATTGTTCGTCATCGCATCAGGGGTCGTAATTTTCCGAAAGCCGAGCACATGTTTCTTTTGACAAAAAAACCCAACATAAACTTCGAGGAATGCCAAGGTAGCTTTGCGGCCCCAACCTTATGATGATGAATGATGCTTCAGTGACATTTTCAAGCCGTATCTTCTCAAGCTTGATTTTGCAGAGCCCTTAAGAGGGACCCCATACTTCCCATCGTCCTGTAGTAAAAATTAGGGTTCTTTTCTGGGTACTCGGGCTGTATCAAAACTGGGGCCGCACAAAGGAACCCTATGTTTGACAACCTTTCAGAGATTCCCAGGGTCACTACCCTAAAGGGGCCGAAAATCCCCTATAACTACTTTTAAAGGAGCCCATGATCGCCTATAACCTTGTTACAGGAGCCTATAATCCCCTATAAGCCTACAATCCCTATGACCCCTTGAAAGGGACCAACCCCTTGAAGGCCAGCTGTTTTTCCACTGCTGCAGGTGCTGATACGCCAGTGGACTGAGCAGGCGAAAGCCCGGCAGCTGAGGCACTCCTCCACCACGTGGTTTGGGGTCTAGTGTTTCGAGTTTAGGGTTTAGAGTTCTGGGTCTAGAGTTTAGAGTTTAGGGTTTATAGTTTGGGTCTGGGAATCAGTGTTGAGAGTTTAGGGTTTAGAGTTTCGGATCTAGAGTTTAGGGCCTGGGAGCCTTGTCAAGATCCCTTTTCAGAAGAGGTCTAGGGTACAGGACAGATAGATGGCTCTCATGTCCAGGCTTATGGAGGGGTTATGCCCCACTGTAGCCCCGAATATGCCTGGGAGCATGAGGAAATTTTGACTCCGGGGGATTTTGGAATAGAGGTTTTGAAGTAAAACGAATTCTGAGGGCTAGCAATGAAGTCAATACAGACTTTATTTTGCCCCAACAAGTAGAGGTCTTTTTTCGGTGAACCTTAACAGGGACCCTTTATCCTTGTCTGGGGGGTGATCGGTACGAACCAGACCAAGCCTTTATTCTTATCTAGGCACACGTTTAAGGATCCTTGGTTCCCTCGAGTCAAGATCTCGATGCTTGGGGCATTTGGAGGCCTTAGTTATCAAGCTTCTACTCGGCTCTAAAACTCAATACTGTTAGGAGCATGTGAGGGATCTACCAGTGGCCGGTGGCTTACTTTTTTGGAGAGAACACAACATGTTCGAATAGGAGTTGTAATAGCAAACTCTTAGAAATTTCTGGAAGCGTCTCATTTCGGGCTGTATCAAGGATCAAACCCTGCAGTTCTGGTTTACACAGTGATCGCACCGAGGATGTATCATGGGTTCTGTGAAGATGTATATTCCGGGTTCCATTAGGCTTTGTGTCTTGGTTTGTTGCGGCATGGCCTTACTCCGAGCCCGAATGTATCGAGCGGAGTCCTTGAAATTCCGTTCACAGTCCGGAACATGACCGCATTGTTGCTGCTAATAAATGTGCTGAATGCACCTTGCCCTGTAGGTAGCTACGCGCCCTTCAATCTTTACTGTTGTCCATATGGAACCCAAAAAATCTTGCATAATCTAGAACGTGAAGCACTGACTATATCTGCTGAGATCAGCCTAAATATAGCCTTCAATATGTTGCCAATGCTCCCAAATACAGTAAACATGTCATCAACGATTTCCTGACAGAATCTTCGAGAGGCTATAAGCCAGCAGATAGAAGCCGCATGCGAAGGCTTGGTCATGCTTCCTAGCATATCCCCGGAGATCTAAACCAGCCCAGATACACTCTTGAAGACAACCCTGAAAACCCGAGACGGCCCTGGTTCCAATCCTTCGTGTAGTCGCCGTGACTTAAGAAAAGACCCTTCCAACCCCTCCACAAGTTTGCTAACCCATACCTACAAGCTTCTCAAAGTCCACAATTTCAACTTTCCATAGATCCTTCGTGTCATGGTTCCACCATTTTCAGGCTTCAAAAATCCGGCCGCAATGCTTCAACATCTTGATTGGATGTAGGGAATCTGAGATTCATCCACTTGGAGAGCTGAAACGATGCAACTACGGAATTATCAGACCTGAGAAGCAGACACTCATGTGATGCCGCAATGGAATTCTGGAGGCATTGAAGCAAATAGTTGGGGGTCAAGACTTTGATGCTCACAAGAAGAGTGCCGAAAACAGCAATCTTCAATGTGCAGGCCAGTCTTCCTGCATGGAAGGCTGCTTTTGGGTATCTCTAAGCATTCATTGCAGAAATGGAAGCCAGAATCGGAGAACTCTGCGAACAACTGAAGAGGAGTTGGGGGCGCCGGCGGTGCCTCTTCTGGTTACTCTGGCTTCTCAGCTGTGGTCTAAGGCGGAGGATATTCAGGTTTAAGGGCCAAAGGCTATGAGGGGTTTATGTTCTAGCCTCTCAGGGTGGATAGCGTATGGGGTGTTGGATGTGGGTGTAGTTTAACAGTTTGGAGGACATGTTGTTTCTCGCCCTGCTGAACCAAATTGTAGATTAAAAACCCTGAGCTTTGACATCCCGAAGTCAGGTATCTTTATATCAGCATTTCCGTTCTGTACGTGATTGGTTTCCTGGCGAATGTCAGTGAAGCGGATGGAGTCAAATGGATCGAAAGCGCCTTGCCTGCTGTGAGTTATAGCTTAGGAGGGTTTGTTCGGATGTTTGGGAGGATTGGTTAGCAGAGCCCTTGTATGTGCCCAGCCCATAATCTCTATCAGAAGCCTATTTGGTGAGTCCTCCCGAACATACAAGTAGTGTCATGTTGCTTGGTCTTAGTTTTTGTGTCAGTTTAAACCAAGTCCTCGAGTCTCGCAATGCCGGTATTACGAGGCCCTCGCGCCTACACCACACCCTCCAAGCGCCAAACTCTGAGGAGTCCACATAGATCCATACATGAACTGTTGGGCCCACTATTAGCACCATCATGCAGAAGTGGAGAAGGGAGCTCCTGATAGAGAGCAAAGTTACGATGGGCCTCATGCTTTCCTGAGGGCCTTTCTTTTTTAGCAAAATTATCTTACGGTGCAGTTTTATCATCAATGCTAATCTCTGGTCCAGCCGTAGAGTGGTTGATGGCCCACCTAAGAATGACGAATGTACTTTCAATGAACACTCAACATGAAAAGTGTCGATAGATGAGTGGCGAGCTCACGCCCCAGATGTTGCCTCTCGTCAGGAAATCACGCGGAAAATTGCACTGTGTGCTCGGTTGCTGTTTCTTTCAAGCGGTTATTTGTACTTTCTGCCTTTCATTGCAGCCTATGCCCGCAGTTGAGGACTTACTCAGGGAGCATGGGATGCTAAGCTCCGGGCATATTGCGAAGCTGCCTGAAGGGCGAGAACCTTAAATTGTATACCCCAAGCCGTGCGGGTCTGCAAAGGTGATGGAATGAGTCTTCGCGTAGGCCTCTCTTGCTGCTTAGAACTCGGAAGCCTTAAACTGCCTTAAACCCTATGCAACCTCTCGTATTTTCTTGTGGAACCTTTGCATAACCTTGTTTGCAATGACCTCTGAGCCCCAAAGTAGATGATGTCACGCAGGCACTGGCATGAGCCTCCTGCAGGATCTCATACTGAAGCCGCTCTATTTGGCCACTAGGCTCAAAAGTCCCATACACTGGGTCCTGGGCTGATAACGTTTGGGAGTTTTCAATATGATGGGGCCCCAATGATTCCCGCATACTCACTATGTATCCCTTTAGGCTCCCTCAGGTGACCATATGTTGAGAGAAGCCCCAGGTTTTGGGTTTGTTTGTATGAGATTGCAGCGCGGATTGCCTACCCTAAAGGTTTTTGGGCTCTTTCTATTGGATTGTGTCCTAGCGGAGCCCTACAGCCCAGGGGCCTACTCCGATTGTTTGACATTGATATTACCTGATTTGATTCCTCTCTTGAAGAGCCTAGCAGGGGTGGCTGAAATGCTAAAGTGTTCCCAGGCTCGTAAGGCCTGCTGGCTGACATCGTAGCGCAAACCCGTGCAGGATGGCGCAAGCTCAATTTCTCATTTGCACGTGTTGCTGGGTTGATGGGGACCAAGGGCTGCCCAGTAGAAGTCACCTCTACAAAGCCGACCTTGTACAGGAGCGAAATCATATTAATAGCCCTGCCGATGTGGAAGCTTCTGAATAACTAGCCTTCTCTGCAAGACACGCTACCTACCACAATCACCACAATAAGGGTCCCAAGGTTGTCAATTTTAGATTCCTCATTTTTCCATGTCAGTGTACCTATTCATTGTTCTCCCAACAAGATGGGGTGGTTTCAAAAGAATGTCCATGAAGTATCCTGCCTGAATCCCAAACCCTGGACCCTGGTGAATCCTCAGCCCCCGATCCCTGTCCTCAGATGGGGGTTGTAGGGATCAGCCGAAACAGGGATGAAATTGCATTAGCCTGCCCTAAGCAATTAGCTTCAGCTTGTAAGGCACATGGGCAGGTTGAATGGGAATTTCAGGTCTAAGTAGTTCTTGATGAAGCCCGTGAGCAGGTAGACCAGCAACCCAAAGCCCTTCAGCGGGTAGACCCCTTTAAGCCCCTATAGTCCTAGGAATTGCAGTAGTTCAGGGCTCCTAGGTGGTGCAAGATTTCATCAATCAACAGCATGCCTTAAGCTGGTCAAGGGCAAATTATCAACCAGCCCACAAACAAGCCGATGAGCTCATAAGGAACCTTTTTGGCTCTGATAGCTAATCGTCTTTCAAAGGTAAGAGCTCAATGAAGTAAGAACTGTAAGGACCGTAAGCCTTCAATTTGAGCCGGTGGGCAGGGGCCTGACAGGAGGTTGAAACAGCACGCGCGTTGTCCTTATTGGAGATTTGGGATTTTAGCGCCCTCGCCATGGATTCTAGTATTGGGATGGTGACAGAAGGAGGAACAGATCTCCTAATTTAAGGCGCACAAGAAAAGCGAATAGGAACAAGAAACTTAAAACAGGTGGATTGGGTTAAGCAACACAGAGACTGAATATCTGGCAAGAGCATGCCCTGCATAGTGCCGTGGTCCGTAAATGCCAAGCTCAACAGCGCTGAGTGCTGCAGGACGGGAGGGTATACTTCAATTCATGGAAACAGTTCTGATTGTGGCTGATGAACAGCACAGGCTCTTGCCTATGGCACAGTGGCCAGCATGGTCCTTTGCTGCAGCCCAAGTGCCTTGGCTGGTTTTGGGCCGTGATTTGGTCCTAGTCTTGACGTTGAACAGGAATCCCTGGACCTGGACCCTAAACCCCGCTCGTTGCCCTCAGAGAACGATGTAAATCTCCGAAGAAAGCGGAAGCAACACACCGACATCAAGTGAAAAATCAGAGAACGATGTAAATCTCCGAAGAAAGCCGAAGCAACACACCGACGTCAAGTGAAAAGTCAGAGAACGATGTAAATCTCCGAAGAAAGCCGAAGCAACGCACCGACATCAACTGAAAAATCATGCAAGGCCAAATAGTGGGCTGTTGCAATCGCCCACAGTTGGGGCTGGGCGGATATAGTTAGAATGCCCACCTCCTCAACTCACGGCCCTTGAGGCCTGCGCTACTGACGCCGTTTGTTTGGATTGCAACCAAATTGGTAACACGCATGCGCAACATTGCCAAGAAGAACCGCTTAGTAACTGTTTAATGATGACCACGAAAGGAAGTATGTTAGGGACCCGTTTTCTTCCTGCTGTCCGTTGTAGTCGCAGCGGGATCACATAAGCTGTTACACACGATGGGTTGCCCAGGGTCATTGCGAGCATTTTTCAATTGTTAGTATCTCCGATAAGATTACCGCGCACTTGGGTTCACGTGTCGTCATTGGGGGGGGGTCTCAGCTCATCTGTCGTTTTTTTGGGTCCCTTCATTATTCTGACAGACTTCTATGCAGTATGTTATCCAGAAGCTCTTAGGCTGGTACCAGGGCTGCCAGCTCGAGTATAACCAAAAGCCTTGGGATGTATACTACTGGGTTGGAGAAGGGCTACCACGGGCTCTTTTGGAACGCTGATTAAGGGAAAAACTCCAGGTTCCGGAAAGTAGCCACTTTTTTTGCTTGAGGGTTAGGACTTCGAAGTAACAGTTTATGTGCCCAACGAAAAGCACAGTCCCTACATTGTGAAGTGTACCTCAAAACCAGGTGTTGCCGACAAGATTGTGCATCAGTGGGTGCAAGAAGATGAAGAGGACGCAGCCAACGTTGCCAGAAACTTCAACAGGAACTTCGACAGGAACTTCGACAGGAACTTCGACAGGAACTTCGACAGGAACTTCGACAGGAATTTCGACAGAAACTTTGACCGGAACTTCGAGGCCGCTACATATCTCCAAAGTTATATCCTAGATACGGCAAGTGCCTGACGTAGCAGGGAGAGCAGCTTCGTAGGTCAACCCTTCCATAAAGTGGCCTTGTACCTCCGAGTTTGGAGAAGGTTCGACGTGTCTTGCCACTGTGTGAAGTGAAGGGATGACTGGCCAGCGCTCTATTTGCTCTCTTGTTGCCAAAGCCCTCCAGAACTACAGTTGCAGCATGACTGCTTGTGCTTCATGCCGGGAAGCTTGTTGATGCGATTCTCAGAATCGCTGCAACATGCAAGGCATGTTTCCTAAAGTCTAGACGCCGAAGCACTGAATCAAGAGATAATACAATTCTTGCATTTTAGCCAAGACTCCTGTGATATCATGATATCGTCTACATTCTAGAGGTTTACCCTAAAACTACGAACCCTGGCCCCCAAAGCTTCCGTGAGGCTGCACCGCCAGAATCTCACGACCTTCGGCCGGTCTCCGGATTGCTGTCAGAAAATTTCCTTACAGCTTAACGAAATCTTTTTGATTAAGTTTGGCTGTTGGGCACGATTCTGCATGTTTAGTCAGTGTGTGTTCTACCATTGCTTGTCCGCAGCTTTCCCACTCGCAAGCCCCAACAAGATAAAAGAGGCCGGGTCTTGACTCAGCTATGTTTTCATTTGAGCTCCTGAAGCGCCTCCTAGGTCTTGGTATATAAGTGAAGACCTGGAACCCTCAGAAGGAAGTGCTTTGCAACATGCCTCCATGATGAGGTCAGCAAGGCCGACAGTGGCGACGACAACATTTGTCATGTGTATCTCAGCTGTTCTGAGCTGTTCTGAGTATTGGGTTCTGGATAGAAGCTTCTCAAAAGAGCTGCTATGGAGTTGCCAGGAGGAGCCTGTAGAACGCCCTTGTGATCCCCAGTATCCACGGTGTCCAAGTAGCCTCAATTTTGAGAAGCCCCCATGTGCAGGATGAGCACAGGGCTCCTTACAGAATTTGCATTGGAACGTTTTGTTCTCTTTCAAAGTTTGTAATCACGATTTTGAGGAATCATGGAATGTCGCCGGGCTGGCCCCTCATCTACCCGTTGGACAGTTGAACAACATGGCCCACTTTGGGGTACCACGCGCGATGCTTCTCTAAGATAACCACGTTTGTGAGTCCGAGAAGGAGCGTTAAGTTTGACAATTACTCATTTCTTCAACATTCAGAGCGTGCTTGCGTTCAAGAGCTCTTCTGGGGCAAATGCAAGACGGACTTCCCCTGAAGCGGGGCAGCGTTTTGCTCTGATGATTCAATCTCTGTCTCAGAATTTTTGGAGCCCGTATGCGTCAAGGGGTAAGTATGGCTTCTATTTACAGCAAGTTGCCTTCTCTTTGGGCAGTTGCTGAAGAGATGTTCTGTGTTGCTTTTACGTGACGATGCCTCGAGCCTTTTTTTCTTGTAGAGGCCGAAAAATATCAAACTTTACAACCTCAACGCCTGCACACATGCGAGCTTTTGGGTTCTGATATTTGGAACTCGACGAAAATTCGGGGGAGAACAGCCGAGCCCCTGTCTTTTGAGAATCGCCATATGAACCCATGCAACATGAAGCTTAATAGCCTTGAAAGCGAGCCAGGCAAATCGAAGCCGTGTAATGCCTCTGGCAGAAGGTCATCTGACTTGCAGTGAAGCGGCGGCTTGTGTGGAGATGCTGCTGAACACCCTTACCCGATACTCGAACCAACCCGCCCCCCCAAAATGCGTCTTTAGACTTTTAGACGCCTTTCAGCTGCTGTGGCTTGACGCGGCTGAGAGGTTGCACAGGAGGATTTGAGTCCTCGCTTCAGGGAAAAACTGTTTAGTACAAATTTCTTTTTCTGGGCAGTACTTAAACTTGTCCTGCTGGCATCAGGCCTAGGATGCAAAGCATCGGCCCGGCCAACAACTTAAAGCTTGCATGCCTCTCTGGATACATCCTTGGGTGTAGAGCGTCAGCAGACTTCCCGCAGAAGCATGGATGGATCTGAATGACTAGTGTCCTTTCTGCATCATGTTTTCCCATGGGGCCCTGAAGCTGCAATTTGTCCTTGAATGGTGCAGGGTTATTGGTCCGTAACTCATGCCTGCTTTAAAAAGTAACTTGCTTCTAGAACGGCCCAACAATGGATTCATTGAGAGCATTTAACATCAGACGAAAAGGCTTGGCAAATACTAGAAAGAGGTGATTCCGCCGTGAAGCCTCAGAAAACGGACCTTGAACGTGCTGCGACATGAAACAAATGCCAAAAACCAGACCCTGTAATCAAAAATCCCCAGCCCCAAGACTAATGATCCTCCATGGACGCCTGGCGTGCCTGCTGTCTGAGACATCGCCACAGCCAAGCGCCCTTAGCGGCCTGGAATTTAAAAAGACCATTTAGGTGTGGCTGATGCCTAGTACATGCAATCGGGATGTTCTGGGAGTCCCCAGCATAAGGACTATACTATACGTGGCATGTTGGGGGGGGAAAGGGGGCATCCCTGTTGTTGGAACTTCCCATGTACACCCTGAAGTACCAAGATCATATGGAGATCTAGGGACTCGGTGGAGGGGTTGGGGTGTCTGGATTTGGGCTTCGGTGTTGGAAGGTTTGGGATTGAGGTTCCTGAGTTTGAGGCCATGGGTTGCCTGTTGCAGCGGCTTCTCCAGAAGACTGTGCGTTTCGTGTCCCGCCATCTAGACTTTAGACCCATGAGCCCAGGCCGTTTCTTAATAGCTCCAAGCCATGGAAGCAATGAAGCATAACCTTTGACAGAGCATTTTAAGGTAGGGATCTTGCAGCTTTGGAAGGCTCCTCATCGCCACTCATAATTTAGAGGCTAGGTTCAGACTCCCGCCCTGACCGGCCCTAACCTGGTCCACGCAGTTTCTTGGCATTGCCTGTTATCTGCCTGGCAAGAGTTTTTCGGGTGCCCTTGATCTTGTAAGGTTCAGAGGTTAATGGCAGGGTGGTTCCGCGGGCAGCGCAGACGTGCTGGTGGTTCCGACATATCCTGCATGTGAAGCGGCAGAGCCCAAGCCAAAGTCTTTCAGTACCACGCAGACTGAACCGGTAGTAAGGCGGCTGACAATCTAAGTGCGAAGCGCCAACACCCTAAGTAACCCCATTGTATCATGATATATGATATGATATAAATACACCAGAAGACGATACTAATGTATGGGCAGTTCATGGGATTCTCACTTCTGCTTCACATCCCCGATCTGCAGATCCTGGGCTCAATAAAGAAGGAGGAGAAGCAATCTGGCCAGCATGTCGGCGTCTCAAAGAAAGGAAGAGGCAGCTGCAAGTCCACAAGTTGTGCCCAAGTAAGCCTGGAATAAGCCCGTAGGTGATCTTGAGACGGAAGCCGTTTCATCTCGTTCTAATTGCCAGATATCTCAAGGGTCCAGGAGGGCGCCTTATTTGCAGGAAGCCGCCTCGCACTGTTTTGGTCTCAGTGCTTGTGGTGTTTGGAGTTGAGGCTTGAAATTTTAAGTTCCAGGGCCGTGGGCCTTAGGGCTTAAGGATTCACACCAGTCTTGGTTGCTTGATTTGCGATTCATGTTCAGCTTCACAAGTGCAGTCTTCGTGCATATGACTTCCGGCTTCAGTTCGAATCATGGGTCACCTAAGAAGACAGTGAAAGGCCCACTTGTCCGAAAACCATGTTTGCCTTAGAATCAAAATTGTGGCCAGGTCAGGGCTTGACAAGGTCTCTTGAAGTGGGCTTTGAAACAAGAATTGAAGCTGAGCTGAAGGATTCTAAGGTTAGTGATAATCTCCGGATCTTCAAGCTCAGGGGCCCAAAGCTAGCAGCAACAGCAAGGCCTTGTGATTAAGGGTTTGTATGATTACGGCTTCAAGCGGACGCTTTATCAAACTGATCGGGGTCCTGGAAATAAGAATCTTGCGAGAAGCTTGATGCTACTTTGTAGGTTGCACCCCAAAGCCGTAACCCTAAACCCAAATGCAGAAGCGCAGTGCCAGATCTCCTGCGGGAAAGGCGCAGGCTCCTATAGGGGTTCTACAAATGATCAGGTTGGGATCCCCAGAAACGGGCCGCCCGCAAGACCATTCTAGTTTTGTCAAAGACGTCTTTCTTGGATGTGATGTCATGCGCCCAAAGAGACCTTCACGGTCAGCACAAAAACGCTTTCTTCTTGATTGCGCGTACCCTCTGCCAGACTAACATCGAACCTGAAAAGGGGACCTTTTTGAAGACTACTGTTCTGAGAATGGAGCTTTAAACACCGAAGGAGGCCGAGCTCTTCATTGCCTCTGACCTTGAGGCATCGGAGGCTGGTTTTTTCTTAAAGTTGTGGATTTCTTCTTCTGGGCAGGGACGGAGGGGATTTTCCATAAATTTGTATTGGGTCGTGCAGGAGGAAGGATTCTTAATTTTGTGGAGATGGTGCGGTTGGGCAGTTTACGGGAATGCCGTCATATGTGGCGCTGGCGTCAGGGTGCCTGACTTCTTTGCTGTAAGTGTGCATGGTCTACAAGTTTGTTGGCCTGCTGTTGTGCAATCCGTGAAAGGGACGTCTTTGGGCCGGGAAACTGCCAAGCAGAGACCGCTGTGTCGGACGATTTGACTGATTCAGGGCTTTGCCCTGGGCCCCCATATTGGGGTCGCCTGAGAAACAAATACTCTCGCAAGCATGGCACGGTTCCTGCCGAGATCTTTAATAAATCCGCGAATGTCCTTGTGGGAGCCATGTTTGGGAAATTTATTCTCCAAACCCTAGGCCATCCCGCCTACCTAAGCAAACCACACTTAAACCCTAAACCTCTGAACCCCAATTTGGGGAGTTCGGTTCCTCCGAGCCCGCGCTGAAGGATGTTCCCCCCTCCGCTGACGAACGCCCGAGATGCTTCGTCGGGGCATGCGTCGTGACTCGACCCCGGATTTGAGTTGGTGTATGGGGTTCAAGGTTGAGGTCTTGCCATTCAAGGGCCTTTGAGTAGGATTGAGAGAGATTATAGCGGAGGTGTTTGCAGCAACAGGTCTGGATTAAAGTGAAGGTGTCTTCAACTTGACTTTTCTCCTTGGGTCGCTCTTTGCTGCCGTGAACAGGGCACCATTGGGGCGCTGGATTCTATCGGAGTATGTATGGTTTCAGAGTCTAATGCATCTTGTGTATATATGCATATGTATATGTATGTATGTATGCATGGATGTATGTATGTATGCATGCATGCATGCATGCATGCAGAATCATGTGGGACTTGCAGGATGCCCCTACACAGATTCCTTGCGTACGTGCAGCAGTAGCAGCCATGAGCATGACAATCGCTATGATTGTTCCTGAGTACCACGTAGCGAACATCGCCGGGTCGCAGTTGCAATTTCCTTCGACTCTTAAGAATATCATATGTAGTCTTGAAGTTTCACTAATCACGTTGACTATCTGGGGCTATGATTGTTTGCCGTACTGACAGTCGGCGTGTGTTGCTTACACTCTTATCCTAGAGGTGAACCTATGGACTGTAAGTATTCATGTGACATCACCCTTGTAAGTCGCCTTCGGATGTGGTGTGTAGGCATCTAGAGACAGGGTTGTAGGCTTGTGCGCGGTTTTGAGGAACCAAAACTCAACTTTGAGTTGTGTGGATCTGCTTTGACTGTGGTGTCCCACTCTGTAGTCAGACTCGTACTATCATACTGGGGCCTGTGTGCTGGTAGGCATTCTGTGACAAGTCAAATCTTGGGCGAGTGCCTTCTTTGAATTTGGCGTTGAAGACGTAGGGCCTGAAGGCAGAAACTGAAGCGTGATTTATGGTGCTGTTACGTACGCTTCAATGGATGCGAAAACACGGCACGCCCTAATCACGCAGGTCATGTAGCCTCTTCTTCATTTAGCCCAAGGCATCAAAAAGCCCTAAGCCCTAAACCCTAATCTGAGAGCGACCTGAAATGGGACTGCAAGCCCTAAGGTAGGCCTCGCAGCGATGGCATTGATGGCCACTGCCTTGCTGCTGTGGGACTGGCTGCTAGACGCATTTTATGGGCCTAAACAAATAAAGATAGAGTAGGGTCTCAGGATATACTGCGTTGAGGGTACATCAAGATTATGAGGCAACATCGTTGGCCGTCATTCCTGCTTTTGCACTTGAGGTTTGTTTAAGGTTGAGAGTTGCAGGGATGTGGGGTTCAGGGTTGCAGATTTAGCTGCTAACGTGTCTAGTAGCTACCCTAGGTCTAAAGGGCAACCTAGTATTGAATGTCTCAGGAGTTCTGTTTGCAGGGAATAAGGGTCTATGGAGGGCAGTTCGAGTACACTTCGCATAAGTAATGTAGAAGCCAGGAGATTTTCCATCCCTTGCAGAACTGTGCCCCAACACAGACCCCGGCTCGATTTCGCAGTCTGGCAGACTGCTTTTAAGATTCTCTCAAAAGTGCTTCCGCATCTCAGCCGGGCCTAGGATCCGAAAGCTTGCGTGCTGAGTTCCAAGCCATTAAGGGTTTAGCAAAGTCACGACTCCTTCATTTGGCCGGATTTTTTGTGAGGGTGTTGGGCGCTAATGTGCAGAGGCTGCTTTCTCTTGTCTGGCTCAATAGCCACGAGTGACAGAATAACACTTCCAGCTTTGCGAGGAAGTGTGTTGACAATATTCGGAATTGCAGCTCCCATCGAAACGGAAGACTTCACCTTTCTCGAATCAAGCAGCCAGAGCCCCTACAACCGTGAACCAAAGCCCAAGACAGAATCTCAAATGATGCCCCAAGTCCCGACACCATAAGCTGGAAGTCGAAGTCCAATGACGGAGCGCATGCGCGCAAGGGTGAAGGCGTCTTAGGTCTTTAGGGTTGGGATGTAGCAGTCCAAATCTTAGGTTTTGGGGGTTGAAGGAGGCCGTTTTTGGCTCGACGGGTTCTTCAAACTTGCAATGGTGCATAATGGTACAGGCATTCAGGGGAGCGGCCGTCGATTCCAGTGGTCTCTGTGTTGCGTTTCTACTTCTGTACTGAGACATCTGAACCCAGGTCGACGGAAGAGCAGAGGAGAAAGCCACACCTGCGCTTGCTGCAAGCGGCGGGTGGAGGTGCTGGAGTTCAGGGGTTGGGGGCTGAATGGGTTTGAATTACGTTGGGCAAGCCGAAGTGCTGTGCAGCGTCCAAGATGCTGGCGAGCAAGAAATTCAAACCCCGCACTTGCAGGTAGCGTCATTGGATCCTGCTGGCTCAAATTTGGTGCTATGCTGGGCAAAGCTGTCGCATCAGCTGGCGACTTCATCGCGAAGCTGGGTTATATCTAGTAGGGATGGCCTAATGCTTCTCATGCCGATCGATTGCACTACAACATACTCAATTTGGCACGCGCTCATATGTTGCGTTGGGTATAGTAAACCTCAACCCTGAACCTTGTGGGCCTATGTATCCTGCTATTTATAACAAATATCTACCCATGAAGCAGAAAAGCCCTGTTCTGCACGATTCGGGTTGCTGGTTCCTGTGTCCACAGCCTTAAACCGCAAACCCACCCTAAACACTACAGCCAAAACTGCAAGGGCGAAATCCGGAAGCCTAAAGCCGGTACAAGCCTGAAACCTGCAATTTTCCTGCTAGCCCAGGCGGCTTTTCGGCAGTGCTGGACGCTGCATCCATTCCATGTTCGCTGCAGTGAACCAAGGCTATGGCTGTTTCCATTTGCTCATCTACTATACTGATGAACATGGCAAACTGTTAGGGAGTAAGTATTGCAGAGCGCAATGCATAGACTGTTCTGTAGGATCCACGCCTTGGGCATTTGAGTTTGGATTTCGGTTCTGGCTTCACTGTTTTGGATGAAGTGGTCGAAGCGATAACCTTCCAACTCCCAGTTGGACCTCCAGTACCTTACGAGTTCAGGTTTTCAGGTGCGATCAAATACAAAGTCTTTCGCGCGCGTGTGTTTCGTTCTGTCTACACGATGCTGCAGGCACGTGCTCCTCAAAGATTTCACAAAGCCCCATCTGACATTCTACGTCATAGGTTAACAGGAATCTGGCACGGTACCAGCGTGAACGACTGCTGACGTCACTCCCCCATAAACCTTATCTGTCTCCCGGTATAAATTATGCCTGGGTCCTCCATTGAATTGGTCAGGCCTTTGTATGCCCCCTCCCATGAATCCAAAACACCAGTATTTATGATTATTTATGATTATATATCCCTGAAGGCTTCCTTAAGCACTCAAGAGTAATGATGGCGCTGCAGCTGCAGCAGGTGCAACAATAGCATTAGGAGTGACAACTTCAAGCAGGTCGGATTTTGCTTTGGATAGAGGAAATCCCGAACCACTTCAGGTCCCGATGGCAATTCCCACCGTCTGTATTTCAATCAAACGCCTGGGACGATTTGGCAGGTGAAGTAGTGAGGGGCTTCACCCCGTTTAGGTAATGATGGTATGGCCTTCGTATGGTCCTTTATCAAGGTTGGGGTTTCCTTTGCTGGCAGCACAGTTGGGATCATACGAATGTGCATTATATGAGAGTACCTTGGCTATTCTCCCTTCTGCCAGCGCACTCAGACGCGGACAGCTGTGCCCTTGATTAAAAACCAATGGAACTTGTAGAGGTGGCTTCGAGTCCAAGACCTGCATGCATCGCCGAATGCACGCTGAGAGCCCCCATGGACCCAGTCTGACCCCAGAGGCCATGACATCACTTAAGCCATGAGGGCAGCACAACCTGCAGCAGGGGTCCCTCAGTCCGGTCCCTGAAATTCGGGTTCGCAACTTTGCTGACCAGGCTTTGGAGACTGCTGCGGGACTGTGGGCGGCCAACTGCATCGATGTCCGGGCTGCGGAGGACGGTGTGCTGCAGAGTTTTGGGGCCAAGGTATGAGGGCCCCGGGGCTGCACTTTTGGGTTTTGGGTAAGCAGTTGGATGGCAGTATGCTGTATGATTACGGCATGATCCATATCAAGGTCCCTCAGGCGTGACTCTCTGAAACTGAAATGGGACATTTCCTCCTTTGTAAAAGGACAGCAGTCTTCAGCTCGTTTTGGGGTTCCGCCAATTTTGGAGAAGGTATGGCTTTGTTTTGGGCTGTGTCTTAGGCCTGGGGGTCCAACCTGCATTGCCTTTCCTTAGGGGCAACTATAGCCCCGAATGGCCATCTGGAATGAGTCTGTGTGGACTTCACGTCGTGTTGTGCCAGCAGACACTGCAAAGCACCACTCACTTCTGCAGTTCCCTTCGCATGAACGTACAGAGCAGCTTCTGTGATAGCCTAATGTAGACGATTGCACAGAGGATTGATCGAAATAGGTTTCACACCTGTGTGCCGTGCAACCAGATGAACATTCTGTTCCCAGCAGTGAAGAAGGATAGCCATGTTTTGGGGTGGAAAGCCAAGTTGCTGAAAAGAACGGATAGACTTGAACAACCACGGAAAAACCCATCACCGGAAGCCATGGTCTATTGGCCTTTAAGGCAAGTCCCAAACAATGATCTTGAACCCTCAACCTGGAACTCCCTGGAGGATGGTGCTCCCACTGTTGGAATGCTACTGGCCGATGCATTTTGGCGGGACATATAAACCGGGATATCGGATATTTTAACAAGAGAGTAGCAGTCTACTTACGAGCGGGAAATCCCGGAGTTTGTAAATCTGCGGGCCACTTGCCCCGCAACATGGATTGTTTTGCCCCAAGCATGAGAAATCACTGCTCAAGATTGTGATCTCCTGGCAACGCTGTGATTTCCTGGCTTTTAAACAAAGCACTTTCTTGTTGCATCGAACAATTGCACAGATCACTGCCCGCTGGGTTTCTAGTATTTGCATTTTTCCTGGCTGGGACCTGGTTTTCCCGTGACGTTCCCGTGACATCAACTATGCCAAATACCTTGTTGATGTTCAGAAGGGAGGGCCGCAAGTCATCGTTTCTTGTCAGGATCCATCGCAGCTTGCTCTCTCCAACCCTCGAAATAGTGGGTGTCTTGCTGATTTAATTTTGGAGCCCTGAGACCCCAATCCGAGACCCCATATGCCCAAACTTTAAGCTCAAGATCCATAAGCCAAACGTCAAGCAGTTTACCTTACCCCTATTCCTGTTAATGTTAGTACTACTGTTATTATTGAAAGCAACCTGCTGTGAAGCAGCCGAGGTATGGGAGGATGCTGTGTGTCCGTTGGAGACCTGGTCAATGGGATGTTCGTGGTCTTCGGATCCACAGTGCCTGGGTTTGATTTCAAACGAAACATTTTACTCTAAGGCTTCATACACATTCTTAGCCCCTGTCTGTGGGCTTTTCATATTATGGAGACTCAAACTTTGAGAGCCTCCCAGAGTCTACTTCGGCTCGCCTCTGTTCTTTTCCAAAAGCCCTAGCAGAAATTTGGTGTTACAGAGCTTCCGATGTGGGTCAGGTCTCTTCTTGCTGCGGGGTCTTGGGCAACTTCTTCCATACTTCGTGGTCTACCTGTGGCAACTTCTTGAACGAAACCTGTCCGTTCTGATTCGGGATTTCTCTGCCTCACTATTCCCGTCTGGGCATCCGAAAAATGGACTGGTCTAGAACATGAAGAGGTAGATCATGGTAAGGGAAATCCTCAATTCCTGGCCAGCCTCTCTGCGTCCCCTTTGAGGCCAGGAGGCAGAACCAAGGTGTGTTGCCCTAGCACTTTGAAGCCCTTCCCAATTAAGGGCTTAGGGTCTATTGTCCCAATGCCTTGTACAAACCCTTCGCAGCCCTGTGAAACTCTGCAACATTTACCCCTCAACCCTTGCGTTCGTACAAAGCGAGCACTTGACTTTACTGCAGAGATCTTTTTTGGGCAAGCCCTGGCCGACCGCCGCAGCCAGCACCAGTTCTGGCACCGGCACTGCTGCCATACTCTGGGTGTTTATCACAAAGTTGTACCCTTGCAAACCTTGAAGGTCTATGGGGCTTATAAGGGATTATTTAGGTTCCACTTACGGATGGTAGAGTCTCCTACTGCATGTTCTTTGCACAGGGCTGTACAGGGCTTAGGAGTAGCTGGAACAGGTACATGATAGCTTCAGGCATCATCAAACTCCAACTTCAAGGTATTCTAGTGATCAAGGCTTCATGGGAACTAACACGTTGTGAGGCCTGAGGCTGATGTTTTCATGTTCAGGGTTTGTGTTGGGGTTACGTGCCTAGGCAATTTGGGAGTTGGCCTTAGAAGGTTGCGAGCTTCAGGTAGTCGGGAGCTACGGTGTGTAGCCCATTCTTCGTAGTGGTGTCAGAGCCAGGCGTCTTAATATGGTGTAGCAGGGTTTGACAGTATAGGAAAGCATTCGCACCATGTTCAGCGCGTGGTGATGGTCAGCACCAGCTCCAAGCAGCATTTTGTTCTTTTTTGTGATTTGTTTTCAGCTGCTGATGCTTTTTCGTGCTCTCTGTTGCCCCTCCTGTGATGCAAACATGGTTTAACTCCTTTTTGACAACCTTCGTGGTGTGTCCTGGTGTTCTTAGCACAAGTGTGCGAAACAATGAAACGTCACAGTGACTGCAATAGTGATGTTCACATTGACTCTACCCAGCGCTTGCCTACAGATAGTTCTATCGATGCGCGTGAGGACTGCGGGGCAGCATTAAACCTGAACCCTGGACCCTACTCCTGAGTTCTTCCCTAAAACTGTGCATGCGTCAACATCTGAAAGCCATACGTCAATCGTAGTGTTGTGCGGATATAACTGGATTGTTCAGGCAAGGGCTCAAACTCTCAGCACCATTCTTCAGGCGACTAGACTCAAAAGTACTCCGCAGTCCTTGCCCCGCGTCAGCAAGTAGTCACTATGCCTGTCCAGCGCGACCGTGCAAGAGGCCCCGGTTGCTACAGAGCAGGTGTTGAAGCGTATGCTGGTTGTTGACTGGTTCCGTAGTTGGAGTGCCGGAGCTCTCGAATGGGACCAAATGCCTGGATTCTGCATGTGGGCGCAACTCGAAGACCTCCATAGTTGGGGAAGAAATCCTACACCATAGAAGAGATAATTTCAGGCGTATACCTTGAAAAGAGGAGACCTGAATCGCAATTCCGTCTGTGTCTTCTGGAGAGTTGGTTAGCTACTCTAGGGAGGTCCAGGCATGCACCGCTTCATTTGATGCTTTGGTATGTGATCGAAGAACATGTAGAATTTTCTGGTTATCAGGGTCTGCATTGCCCAAACCATACAGTGCCAAGTAAAGATATGCCCAAGAAGGAACCCTTTGTTTTGGGAATGATCGATGTAGATATGCTTCTTCAGATTGTCTTTTCAGCTTCCGCCTGAACTCTAAGTCCCAAATCCTATATCACCTTTCCTGGAGTCTTGAGCCCTACCACTGACCCTCAAACTTAAGTGCTCCAAACCCAAGTCTTGAGCCCTTAATCCTAGACCTTTAGCCTTGAACCCTTGTTAGACCAGATTCTTTCAATCATTTTTTTTGCAAGGTCCTCTGCTTTAGGTACATGTTCCACATGATTACTCCTGCGCTCCCACGGTAAAGCCAACAGCACAGGAGCCCTGAGTGAGAACACTCCTCCAAGGGACTCAGCCGTGGAATGAGGATGCCCAGCTGTCCCCCAGCCCTCTGGGATTTACAGGACTCCCAATGTGCAATGAGCCAAATCTATCAAGCCATTTTTGCAACACGATGAACCCCCTACGCTGTAATCATCCGGGTTCCTTCACTGCTGAGTGCCAGCCAGACTTTTGTGCCCGACGAAAAGAGTCAAAACTCTGAAAATCTTCCACATCTAAGAGCAATTTCCTGGCTCCACGAGCCTTCTTCGGGATTGTCAGGCCTCATGCAGGTTGGAGGTATCCTGATTGGATTGGTTCTTGTCGAAACGTCTGAGTGGAGCCCTGACCTCAACGCCCTGAACCTTCCAGATCCTTCAGAGCCCTAGACCGTATATGATTTCAACAGTGATCCTAGATATGCTGAGCTCCTGCGAGTCCACAGGTAATACAGGAATGAGAAACAGGTGTTCTCGAAACATGTTTTGGGCACGATTGCAGGTCTGATCTCGTTTTCCACAGATTGCCATGCAGCTGATCTTGATGCCCATTTCTGCACACTTCAAACTACGAGGATGTCTCACAACTATGACCCCTTCTTCTTGGGGGTTTTCATTCAGACCTAGCATCTTTGGCGTCTTTGCAGGGCCCCTACCTTTTGATGAAGCCATTTCTACGCTTCTGACATTAAGAACAGATAAGCATCCGGTAATGGGCGTGTCGGTACCCTGCGCACCTTCCTCTAGGGTGTTCAGCAGGGGGCTTGCTGATGTTATTGGTTTAGCATCCCAAACTACAAAATACTGTGCCCCCCGAAATCCGAGTCCAATCATTTTTCAGATCCCTCAACCCCAAGATAACTTAAAGTCATGTGTGCAGTTTTGTGTTTCACATCAACTTGGCTCAAGACAGCGTAGCGATTCTGATTTGTTCTGCCCTGCTGGTCAAAGGCCCACTGCCTAACGCCAGTGCCTCATCGGGGGTGTAGGAGTTTAGGGCTTTGGGGTTTGCGTTTCTGGATGGCTGGCACGACCTCCAAGATTCTTGCCGTTGAACTTATCTTGTGAGGGTTGATGGGCACCTAAACCCTAAACCAAAGCTGTACACAGCATTTTTTCTGTGGATTCCGAGGATCTCGTTCAGCAAGAGATTGATCCTGAGCATTGCACTAGTAGGTACTCGTACCGTAGTTCAGGAAATCTTACCGGAGGAGCAGATGTCTTCCTTCGGAGTATGTTAGCATAGTGTCCTTTTTTCAAGGCATTCTTTCTCCTGGCAGCGTCCACAACTAGTTCGCAGGGCAGAGGGAAGACCCCATTGCAAGACCCAGCCATCTATTGAACTTTGTCTCGAGTACAAGGTCGGCTATCCTGTCACATCTCTTCTTGCTCTAAGACGACATGCACTACAGCCTAAGACGAAGCCCTGTAAGGCTCAGGACCCGAAGCCTCAGCCGAATTCCCAACTTTTAGGCTCCTGACCTCAGTAATTCACACCAATGCCCTGCCATGAGTCCTTTGTCCATCAGGCTGGAATAGCGGTCTGAATGGCCACGCAGACAATGAAAGTGAAGTCCGCGGAGTAGGGAAAAACCAGGTTTAAACTTGCAGTAGTGTTGCTTGGAAAGGTGCAATCAGGGTAACAATTACCAAAATGGAGATCATCGGATGTAGATTCAGGTAGATCTTTGACCCAAAGTCTGAACACGATGCCTGTGACAAAGCCCTTGCATCAAGCTCGAAGCCTTCCGTTGAATCCTTACAGCACCTGCGCTTCTCTTAGGTAATGGGAACACTTGTGGATCCTTGGGTAGTCTCTGCATTACTTGCCATCGCGCACCGTCTCCACATAACTCTGTCATAATCCTATAGAAAAGGTCATGCAAATTGTCGCAACCACCAAACCCCAAACTTATATGCATGCCGAGTCCAGCACCCACAACTTGCGCTAAACATATTCAAAATGGGTCTAGATGTCACCTCAAAGTACCTTTGCTCTTTAGGTTTTGCGACTATGGCGGAGCTACCCGTCGCTGTGCCGGGGGCCCAAAACAAGGTTCTGGCTGCCACTGGCCTCTGGGTTTCGGCATATCTAGGCTGCTAACTTCAGCTTATGCGGGTTTCTGGTGTAGGCCTCCGAGAGTCAGGGTTTCTGGCTGAGGGCCCACCGAATATCCTTCAGGCGAAGCGTCGGACCTTAATGACACCAGGTTTGGGGCCTTGTTTCCAAGGCGCCAAAAATCAGAAATGGCGAGTGCTCCAATTGCTTGTGAGTTTGGTGCTCGCTGGCTACCAGTTTGAAGCTTGTGTGCTGTTTTTGCAAAGCTCGACAGCAAATTCCTGTGCGAGCGATCACAGCAGGGTCCTTCCGACCGCAGCCAAGCCCCACCTGAATCCCACATGGACGCAGCTGGACGGAGATTACGCAGCAGTGAATGACCCCAGACACAGCCTAAGCTGGCTTGGCCTTTGAATCGCCTTTTACTTCCTCTTCTCCGGTTTCAGTGAGGCATCACATGACAAAGGGATACAAACCCAAAATCCAAGATCAAACCGCTTCCGCTCAAGACATTCGAAGCGCTTCTAGAGGAGATCCTGCAACAGCCTGCTGCCTCCCCGGTACTCAAACATGTCGGCACAGTTTGAAGCTTCAGTCGTAGGATTTAGTGTTAGGGACTATGAAGTCAAGGTTTGAAGTTGGCTTTTTGTGCCAGGTTTGGGGCTCTGATTATAGGATTCAGGTTTCCAATGCCAGCCCCAGGACCACTGCGATTGACTTGGGAAGTCAGGGCATCAATGCTCAGGCGGGCGCGGTCCAAAGCATTCTCGGTGGCGTTTTGTGTCCAGAAGTAGAGTTCAAGAATTCTTTCAACAAGGTGGTAGCGCAGTCATCCAGTCCTAAAGGCGTTTCTGCTGGGACGCTACAATCCTGCCACAGTATGCCTGTTGCGTTCCACTCCGTACAAACCGCATCCTGTGCCACAAATCCTGAGGCTCAGATTGTGTGAGCTACACGGCTGATAGTGTTCAGAGTTTGTGTTTTAAGCATCACTGTCATGCCCTTCTCTGGATTCTTACAACTCCGGCGTCGAGACCAAGGCAACATTCCTGACGTGGTTTTTTCCTGATCTCTAACTCTGCTTTTTTTTCCATCCTAGACTCGGAAGCCTCATCCAGAAATTCGAAATGGCCCGTCATAGATCGTTTAGAGTACGGGTGAAGGCATACATCAGGCCCTGCCCTTCGTTGCCGCGTCATTGTTGCTTTCAGGCTTTCAAGTTCAACAGTCTGACAATGGAGTGGCTCGGCTGATGCAGCAGGTGGTGGTGGTGGTGGTGGTGGTGGTGGTGGTGGTGGTGGTGGTGTAGCAATGATAGCCAGGCTAAGATTAGCAGTAAAGAAGAAATCTGCAAGTAGCAGGGGTGAGACATACATATAGTCGTAACAACAATTTTTTTTGTTGTGTTACGACCCGAACATTGAGATCCTTTTTTCATCTCTTCTAAGGAACACTTGCTTTTCGAATCAGCGGCTGCATCAGCCCTAAACCGTAGATCCTGTGAGACTGTCCTTGTTGAGATTGCTACGCTACGCTGACAGGGTTTGGGAGGCAGAGCAGCGAGTTCTTGAAATGCATCTTACTTTCGGGAATGTCCCGCAGAACTCGTCGAAAATCAGACCTTCCAGAGCATGTTCCATACCTGCAGCTCCTGCATTGGCCTGACTCCCCCTTGACCCAAAATTAAAGATTCCGTGTACCCAGCTGCAGTCTAGCTTATGAGTCAATCATATTTCACGTGGGTGGCGCAGGGCTTTCGTACCCCTTCAACTTCAGAAGGATTCCAAAAAGAGTTCCTGGTTGAGATCAATGTAGCCCCGTAAGAGGTTCCGGAAGGGGTCTCGGGTGCAATGTGATCACGTCGGCTTTTTACAAAAGAAACGTTGCAGCCAGGTGGCTTGTCACCACCTGTTTCTTTCTTTCACCGACCTTCAGAAGTAATCATATTACAACTTCGCCAAGTGCGATATAGATGGTTCTTTCGCAGTTTCCAGATTCCATGTCATGAAGAGGCCACAAGGCTAAGCCCCCCGACTCCAAAGCCTTCACCACCAAGTTGCAAAGGTCAGACAAGTATATCAGCATCAAGGATACCGCCCCTGACGGCACGGCTCAGGCCCTATGGGTGCACTGACGGATTGCCAGGATGCTCCGAATCCTCAAGATTTATCGTGCCGTGTTTTTTGCTTGTTCATTGTCAGTTTTTTTGCTTCAGTGTTCCTAGATATCCTGGTGCAACTAGCAGACCCCACCTAAAGAGCCAACTACCGTGCAGCAAACCCTACACTGGCTATTAGAAGCCGACAGCCCTTCTCTTTCAAACTCCAAACTCCAAACCCCCAAAGCAAGATTGGTTCGGGACCATGCGCTAAGAGAAAGTAGGAAAGTTTGCGGCTGCACCTAAGCTTGCGCAGGGTGCAGGACCAGGATTGGCGGCTTTTCTTAGGAACACAGGGGTCGCTCTGCAGTATACGCGATCATATCGATTTCCAGACCAGCTTCCCTGGACCTATCCTTTGAATTCATGTAATTACAATGGACAACATCTCCTGAAGTTGTAAAATCTTGAGCCGTATACAGGTTGTTAGCCCGTATGATTGGGGCTTGCTCAAAGATTTTGAGCTTTGGCCTGTCACACATGTCCCCAACATCATGTGCAGCAAGGCAGAGGCGTGTTTTGACCATACCAAGTCGTGTTTTGGGTTGTTGTAAGCTGGGGCCTCAGCCCACCCTAAACGCAACATCAGTGCCTAACATCCTACCACCATCCTACACTGTGAGTTCGAAACCCACAACCACACAATCCTAAACTTCAGGCTCGAGTCCTTGAGCGAAACCGTCAAGCCTTGAACCCTTACACGTAGCTTTGGAAATGCCTGGGTTTGTCTAAGATTGGAATTTTGAGCACTAACAAGGACCCTTGGCTTGTTTTGTGGGTTTCTAAGTAGTACCTTCATACGTATCAAAAAAGATACCCGGAGGCAACATGCTCAGCAAGCCTTAACCCCTGGACCTTGAACCAGCTATATACTCAGTATGCATCGTCTAGATGGCAGGTCGTGGTAGTGGACATGCACAACAACAATGCAGTCAACAAACGCCCAATGAAGGCAGAGGTGCGACCTGTGTGGGGTTTGGGGCTTGGGGCTTCAGGTCTTCAGGTTTGGGGTTGGAAAACACTGGTGTTACGACACGTAGGGCATGTGTAGTTCCTGTCTAGACCGCACCTGTGTTTCGTGATACGCTTACCTATGCCCACATACATGTTATTGTTGCCCTTGTAGAGCTCTCATTACAGGCTGCTGGTCTGCTGTCCTTTGAGTCTAGTTTATCTTGCCTCTTGCCGGAGTTTGGGGGTTGCTTCTAGGGTTCGGGATTACGGCTCGATGCGGATAATGTGCGGATTCAGGGTTTAGGACGTTAGGCTCTGAAAGTCTTGTCTGACGATGCTGGCCATAGAGTTAAGGCCAAATCTCTGATTTTCTCTGAGTGCTACAAGTATGCTGTTTTTCCTGAGAAGGCCCAGTGTTGGGTCACGTCCTGAGCGCAGTCTTACATACGTTTCCCAACCGCTCCATAAGCCTAGCAAACTTTCAACCTGCCAATGTCCGAAATCCCCCAAACCACCAGCTAGTTGTTCTGCTTACCGAGATGGATGTCCTTGGCTGCCCAATCCTGAAGCACCCCGGAGTCCAAGCAGCTGAGCCTCAAAAGTGAACCCTAGGCTTAAAACCTTGAACCTTTCCTGGTTGACCCTGAAGTCCAAGCCTTAGCCGTGAAGGCTGAACCAGACGCCCCAGCTTCCTGAAGCAGTTCTCGCAGCTTGAATCTATACCCCTTTTGTTCTCTCCGATTGATTGTGCACTCCTGCTGGAATGCGACGAAGACCTCACTCTGAATACGTAGTCCATTGCAATCCATGAGTCACCACAATTTTTTCGATCGTCCTAGAATCCCTCAAGACCCCAAAGCGCCTTCTTCGCTGCATTAGCGACTTTGTCTTGAAGGCTACGTTGATGAATCCAGTGGACAACATTATCGCCCTGAAGGCCCCAGGGTTTTTCAGTTTCGTTTCTTGAGCTTCGGTGTTACGATTGACGCCGTGGAGTTTGGGATTTTGGGGCTGAGTATTGGGTTTCACCGCTTGGGGTTCGGTTTGGAGTGTATAGGGGAATATGGACTATGAGGATCACAGAGCGGATAACTGGCATTGATTTGGGCTTGCGCAGAAGTGGGGTTTCGCCAAAACTAGGGGTGCATCACAATATTTGGGGCCTACATTGGGGTCCCCTACTTGAGGAAACAACCAAGTTGTATGTTTTGATCGATTACCTGATTGGGGCCTTGGGTTAGGCGTTAGGATGGCGCCATAAAAAGTCACACAGGGCTCGCCGATGAAGCCTCTGTCCATCAAGCAGGCACGGTGGAATTATGCCATTCATCCGGGCGCGATGGTTTCGAGTTTTCAGGACTTGATCCAGACTCTGGGTCATGGTGTTGGTTCACTCCAAAACTTGCATCTGCTGTCAAGCCTCCTGGTTGTTTTTGCAAGTGCCATATAGGGTGCTGACGGAAGCGATAAGGCCTTTCTGAGGTCTCCCGTGAACAAAGTTGCTCCCAATTGATGCCAATGGATGGTAGACTGAACATCTCAATTTCAATGCTGCTGACCGCAAATATTGCTACGCATAGCATAGCCTTCCCAAACTAGCATGAGCATTTCCATTACAACATTCCTGTATATATGGTCATGCGCTTGCTGGCCACACCCCCTATGGTCTAGGCTTCTCTGCCCCTCCCCTCTGGGTGGCTGTGGTTGGGGGGAAACCCTTTTCCCCTGCGGGTGCGGTTGGGGTTGGCCGTCCCGTCTGTGGGTGTGGTTGGGGTTGGGTGGGATGAAGAGACATGACTTGAGGTCTTCCCCTCCCTCCTGTGGGTGTGGGTGGGTGGGGGTCTCACAAATGGAGGAATTACGTAAGCCATTTGTAAGTTTGTATGGCATGGGGGTTGAGAGAAGACATTTATATGATTAAACAGGGTTATCTATGGATGTGTAGATATAGAGTTTGATCATCATTCCTATGCAGCTTGTGCAGTGTTCTGAGGTCTTCAGAGGGTCGTAGAAGGACACATAAGCTTCATGGTGGAATGTTAGAAACGTTCAAGTACAAACATCTACCACAGCTCGGAGGATCGTGCCGCAAACTAGCCCATCCCTGTAGCTGTCGGCATGTTTTGGATCTTGTGCACAGAGTCAGACTCTAAAAGTGGCGGCAGTCACGAAGATGGCGCGTTCCGGACACGCAATCCCTGTGACTGTTGGCGCTTTCGAGATTGCGAAGTGCCAAAAACGACCACGGTCACGGAGATTCCGCGCGTTCCTGCCCCCCCCCCCCCTTCCAGACCATACCATTGGGCGAGGGGGGCCAGGAAGGCCAGACGCCTGACCATCCATATTCATATATACATATATTTATATGCACATACCTTGAGGGAGCCTCCATCATCCCCCTGTAGTACTTGTTTCATCCCTAGGATCCCAAAGCCATCCCATTTTGAGAACCTCCGCCTCCCACGGGCTCACTAAAACGGCGCTATACAGAGTTCCATGTTAGTTTGGTGGAGGTCGCCTCATACCGTATCCCCAATACACGACACAAACCTTGCTGAAAGAAATTACAAACCTAAAGCCTACGCTCCAGCACCCAGAAAGCTTGCCAGGCTGCAACTGAGGGACAAGCTGGCCATTTCGTGCAGATCTTCAACCTCGACTCCAAGGAGAAGTTTTGGCCTCGGCTTGGTGTCTCCAAAATGTCAGTTTCCTTCCCGCGCCTGATCGTGCCTCAGAGCAGCCCGGTGGTATGAGTGGCAAGGTTTGCTGCTCAGTGTTCAGGTTGGACCTCCAGGAAAGGCAGCATATTGAGAATTGCTCGCGGGAATACAAGGCACTGCTGTCTGAAGGCTTAGATGGCAACAACACGCGCAAGAGCAACGGCACAGCCTTCTAGGGCCCTTGAAGGATAACAAAAGACACTGGAAACGTGGAGGACTCTGCCCTGATACCGAATGCGGCTTCCACTTCCGCTTTGGCTCTACACGGCTAGAGCACTGTCTACTGCACTCGCACAATGTAAAGCATTGCCAAGCACCATGCAGCCTGAGCGAAAGCTTTTCCCGAGGCTCGGAGTCTACCAGTGCCCAGAGCAGATCGTTTTCTGGCGATGGCTCGCCCCGCGACTGTTGGCCCTCATCTGCGCGCAGGCACAGGGTTTACAGTTTAGTCCCTCAACACCTTAGACCGAGGCTTAGAGAACTTGCAAAGACAGTTGCAGGGACAGGAGGTTCGAGTCCATCTAGTCCTGCATAGGTGTTTACAAGAATTGGACAAGGATTGGCTCAAGAATATAGGGCTTGAGAGCTGTGGCCATCGAGTTCTAATGCCAAGGGTCGTCAGAAACCTCCCGCCAAACTCCAATTCAGATGCTCGACAAATAATCTTTTCACTCGTGTGTTCTTCTCCCTTTTGTTCTTTCGAGCTTGCTTGTGCGTGTGTTTAGCAGTGTTCATTTTCCTTCTTGTTACTGCCAGCTTTTTCTTCGAACAAGCCGTGGGACATTTTCATGATTTGTTTCTTGTTCAATTGTTGCAACCCAACCCCCCAATCACTGGTCCGTCCACACTCAAGTTGAATACGCCTGTCGTTCCAAATTTCCGAGACATCTTAATGCACAAGCTCCAAATCTACACCTGCGACCGAAGCCCTGAACCTCTAAACCTCATCCAGCAGACCAACCTGTCCCCCAAGGTGTACAAACATTTCTAAGTACTCATTGAGTTCACGATGTCATTGCCTTCAGCCCTGGTATGGAAGGTACGTGTTCAGCGTCCTTTCTCTCTAAGCTGTATACTCCGAAGCATGGATTCCTTGCGCCATCCTGTCATTCCGGTACTTCTCAGATCGAAAGCCCTGCAGCCCACGACTTGCAGCCAAGGACTCTAAAACCCAAGACCATAAACCGGAGTTTCAAAACCTGCCGGGTCCCTCAATGAGTACACCCCAAAATCACATGAATCAATACCAGACGTTCAAAGCCTGCATCCCGGATCTCTGTGCCTACTCCCTGAACACTAAGCTCAAAACC
The DNA here is from genome assembly GCA_905231905.1 of Symbiodinium pilosum. Lineage (NCBI taxonomy): Eukaryota > Dinophyceae > Suessiales > Symbiodiniaceae > Symbiodinium > Symbiodinium pilosum. The sequence goes on along the minus strand of CAJNIZ010044216.1, from coordinate 96,168 downwards.
TGGCACCCTATCTGGGTATAATATAGGGTTATATAGGCTATAAGATAGGGTTGATTATATAGGGATAGCGGAACAGAAAATGGAAACTACCATTTAGGGCCTAGGAACCCCAAGCCAGGACGTTTACCACTGGAACCTGTCCGTGGCCAACAGCCAGCCTGAGAAGATCTTTCAGCGCGCGGGCAAGCTTGCAGAAGCAGGCCTCCATTTGTTCCACAGCGGGGATCCTCTATCTGGGTTTCTGTTGAAGGACTTAAATTAAGTTACCATAATGGGTATATATATATATAGAGTAACCAATATGGTTTCCCCAAGATAGTAACTTAACTAAAGGTCCTTAACAGCAACACATTGATACTTCTTGGATTGCTTGGGGTGGCTTTGGGTTTGGGATTGAGCAAGGTTTTGTGAGGTTGAGGATTCATGGTTGGGATCTTCACAGTGTGCGAGAGAGAGCGCTTTGTGTGACCTGGTACGATGTTCCGCAGCCCTTTTTGCCCAGGGTAGTGGGGACTTTGGGTCTAAGGTTCAGGGACCGCAGTTCCTTGCAGGCTTACTGATCAGGCCTTCCTTGGGTGGGTTTCGGGTTGGGTTAGGGTATTCTCTCCAGGGCGGCAGCTTTCAGCGTTGAGGTTCTAGGGCTAGGGCTTTAGATTTTGATGTTCTGTTTGGGTTCCTTGGGCCGAATATTGAATAATTCAAGGATTACGTACATGGTGCTTGTATGTTGTGAACAGCAAGAACGGCAGTAAGCATGCCAAAAATGCGCGTGGTTGATACCCATCGGCGTATTTCAAGGAACGATATGCTAATGACATACTGGCCTGTCGCAATCGAAACCTTGCAGTACCCACCTCAAGGATACCCCAACCATGGGGCTTTTAACGACCTTACGGAGGTCAGCTTCGCATGCTGCGCCTCTGAAGAGCCTTTGGGCGGTTGGTCTAAAAGCGTATCATGCGGGGATGCTGCCAAGAGTAAACCCCGGAACTTTACAGCAAAAGTACGCGCACGGCGTAAACCTGAAGACCAAATCCTCAATGCCGTAAGTGCCTAAAGCACTCGCGACCCTGTTAGCCCTAAAGACCCGAACTCACAAAGGCACAAGCCCTATAAGCTGCAGTCTCTAAGACTTAGGCCCCATTGCCATCGTGGGCTTGGGGGCTCTTCACGATAAAGACTCCCGAGACGAACCTTTCATCTTGAGACCATCACGAGGCACGCAGATCATCAACTACTCTGCAAACAGCCAGGCTCGGGGGTAGTGGCCTTGTCAAGGTTCAGATTCGGGGGGGGGAGCTGTTTGGAACTTCGCATACACAATGATTGTGGCTTCCGGTACGGAATCTTTGTCCGCTCAGATGCAAGAAAGGCGGTGCGAGTTCTCTGGAGGAAAAAGCATCTACAGCTTCCAGAACCAGTGAGGTCTACCTACTCTTCTGGGAGTGAAGTGTCTAAGGGTGTCGGCTCCAGGTTCAGGTTTGGCAGAAGCACAACTTTGTGAGAATTCTCAAGTTTGCAGACTGAGGGATTGGGTCGAGGGGAGTTCTCCGTGGGTTCAAAAGTGCGCTGTGCAAGGATCTTGATCATGGCATGGGAGCCCAAGACTCAAACACCGCGTCGTGGAGGGTTGGGCAACTCAGGGGACAACTAGAACTCTTGCCGTTACCTTCAACTGCTCAACACGCCTTCAAGAGGTCCTTAATTTCGGAATTATTGAGCTCACTGCCATGTATGCATTTTAGGAATCAGGTCTTTGGGTTCCATGGCTGGGAGAAGTCTTCCCCAAGGGGGTGGCGCAGGCCATTCAGCAAGTGCCGCGCCAAGACTTCATCAGAATTCGATTTCGCACATTCACCCCGAAAGTTTACAGCAAGCCATAGCACGCAATAGCAGTGCAAAGAGTGACCATGCATTGAAACCAGACTTGTAGAAGCCCAGGGCGCTGTCCAATTTGTATCCTTTTCCTGTCGTATGAGCTCCATTCCTACCTCAAGAGTTTTAGATTGTGTGTCTCCAGGTGCTTCCTTGGAACAGAGGCTAGAAGAAACTGGAACTCGGTAATGCTCACGAGGACAGGTGGATTGTCATGGCCCCTTCAAATGCTAGGCTTCAAGATAGAACGCTCCCAAGAGAAGCACTTCAATTCTGACACAAATACTATCCCTATACACCAGTCCCTAGACCCTGAATGTTCAAGTCTAAACCTAAGCCTGGGGTTTCAAAACCCCAAACCTTCCGTGATGTCTCTCAAAGCACTTGCTGCCATAAGTTCTTTGAAGGTGACCGGGACTAAATGCCCATACTTCTAACCTCAGACATTTTTGAGAAGTAACCACATGGAGGTCTCATGGTGCTTGCTGACCGGGATCTCGTCCCAGGTGCGGAGATTGGCTAGGTCACTCATCCTGGCATGGGGGAGGGCTGACGTAAGAGGAGAGAAGGTCTCATTATTATTGGAGCCTTCGGCTCCGCATTTTTTGACCTGCAAGTTCCTTGCGCCTAAACCCTGTTGAAAACCAAGTAGGCAAAGAAGCCTCAAAGCTGAGTCCGGGAGCAGGGCCAGAGGTGGGACATACAGAACCTCAAACCGGTGGTGATGATGGGGCCTGGCTGGAAGACTTCCGGAGCTAAGATGTTCAAGCTTTGAAGCGTCAGAAGCTGCAATAGAAGTGATACTCAAGGCACAAGCGCAAATCTTCAGCCTCGAACTGGAACTTGAAAGCCCCTGTCCATCAATGTCTCCGCCTGACACAGCAGTGATGTGTACATAACCTTGAAGGAATCACTACGGCAGCCCTTGTGCTGCCCTCCAGGCTTCCTAAACAATGTAAGTTGTCTAGGTTGGATGGTGCTAAAGTTGCCTGTGCAAGTTTTCAGGACTTGCCAGACGACCTCCACTGCTTGGTTGCAGTGCTGTTGAGATATAGCAATAGCTAGGTTAAGTCTTACGTGCACGGTCGCGTATACCCTCGACCTAAACCGCACCCGCACTCCCAGAGCCTTCCTGCTTCAGGACTCCGGCAGGACCATCGATGGCAACATGCAGCTCTATAGCCGAGAGCCACAGCGGTAAGGGAAGTGTCGAGGTCATTGATAGGATTTCATCAATAGTTCGGGTGAAATTTGTTGTGCTCTTCCTGGTAGCAACCAAATGCGTTTTGTTAGTAAGACTAGGGAAGAGGCTCAGGGATCCCAAAAAAGCTGCAGCAAAGTTCTGTGCTGGTAACGAGAAATTGCCAGAGTCCACCTCCAACTTGCCCGTTGGCAGGTCGGCAGTGTAGGAACCCAGTTGACATGGGAGCGCCTCAAAATCAAGCGGCTAGAATCCGGGACAGGTACCCTAATTTTCTCCATACCTATGTACTTGGGTGTTCAGTGAATGTGCCCTCATTTTGAGTGATCCCCACAGTTTCCAGAACCCCGCATGAAGAATTGGAAGCTACAGAAACAGGCTTCTCTTGCTTCATGTGCACACGTCTATGCTTGAGCACTTGGCGGCAACCACTAAACTTAAGGATCAGATCCCAAATCTGGAGGCCACGAGTTGGGAGAAAGGCTGCAGGGTCCTGAATTTATGCGCACTTGAAGTCAAGTCCCTCAAGCTATACAAGAGCTCGTGGCTTGATTTTAGAACATTCAGGTGTTGGGGCCTTTGCGGCTTGTGCTGGGCAATTGGACGCAGGAGCTTTATGTATCTAAGCGAGAGCAAGCAGGCTTGGGAGATCCATGTGCGGATCTGGCTTAAAACCTTCTGCTCTTCAAGCCTTGATTCCTTGCTCCCAAGTCCTCTTGTCGGATGCTCGAGGGGTCTGAGCCTAAATCCTGAAGCTTTAACCCTGAAGCCCAAAGCCTTGAGCTTAAACCCTGATGCTGACCCTTAAACCCTAAACCCTATAGGCGCCTAAACCCTTAAGCCATTAAACAACAAGCCTAAAATGTGAGTGAGGCGTGGAGAGGAAGCAGCAGCAGTTGCTGGAGGGACATGCAGGCTGGCCTCCATTCTGGTTTTTTTTGGGTTCAGAGGGGTCCTACACCTTATGAGAGGTAGGGTACACTACCACAAAGAAACAAAGACCCCCATGCTACAGGGTATATATGTAAACTTGTATGGAAGACTCCTGATCTGCATTGCAGAATATGTGCCATGCTGCATGAAACCAACTTGAGCCCTCGATCCCCATCGATCCCCCACGCAAGCAGACTCCACCAAAACATCCTTATCCTAGGATTTCCGGGATCTTTCTGAATGAAGCCATTGGGCTGCTCAAGATGGTGTCTTTCTTGGATTTCTTTGTTGTGTGCGGCTTGATGCATGGAATTCTCGTGTCCAGGGTAAGGCCATTGGAGTTTGATTTTCTGTCTAGCAAGTGCCATACCCAAATTCCCTAGTTGCTAGCTTGCTGCCTCCCTCCTACATGTGGGATCATTTTGGTGTTCATCAGATATGTATTGATCTGAACCCAGGGTCCCATACTTCGGACCTGTGAGCCCTGAAACTGCCCGGGCCACTGTACTGATCGGCTTACATCCATCTGTCCATCCCTTCACCCATCCTTAGATCTGACCTGTCCCGGAGCGCCAAGAAGTTAACAGTAGCCACATCAGTTTTATGAGTGACGGTAGCTGGTAACCATTGGAAACAAGAAAATAATTATTCGCTGATTTCAGAGCGAAAAAATAATGATTTCGAATAGCGATATTTCCCTGTTCCTGCAACTAGGCAAACACAGCCCCCCTTCAGAGTGAAAAAAAGTGAGTTCGAATTGTGATATTTCCCTGTTCCTGCACATCAGTAACTGATGATCAGTTATGGTCACGAGAACTCGCACTAAATCTTGTACGGCCTTGCAGAAATCATCTTCCTCTCCTGCTCCTCATTTTGACTCAAACCCATATATTCTACCCCACTAAGCCCGTCAAGCCTTTACATTGAATTATGCTGCATGTAACAGCCGTTGAGGAAGTTCCCTCAGTTAAGGTGCCATGAGCACTCCAGGGCCACGAGCAATTACTGCTGGCAGGGGGGCTTTTGCCAGCACCTGACAAACAGCTCGTGGAATTATCTCCTAACCTGTTTCGTGGACTCCTGGTTTTAACCAGGAAGATTATCCTCTCGTAATCTGTAAGATGACTATTTACAACACGCCTTACGCCTCTACATGGTACCTTTCGGGGTCCCTCAAGGTTGCTTTGGCAATGTCTTCGTGGATGACGGTGGTGTGCGATGTGGCGTCTTTGCTTTCCAAGAGAGGAAGGCCTGCAGATTGATGGATTCACGCTATGACCGCTATAAGGTGTCGAGCTCAAGGGCCCCAGGGTTTTGAGCGTTTCGGGGCTCCCCGCAGCTATTGAATGTTGCCAGGCTGCTTTCAGATGGATGCAGCGTCAGAAAGAGCCACAATTAACAGCCAGCACCCACGTTCAAGACTCCAATCCCGATGAGTAACCTTTTGGCAGTTGTGGATTGTAATTTTAATTCGGAAGATTTGGTGAGGACTTTGGGCCTTGAGCCTCAGGTCTTTTTTAAACCCGCGAGGTCTCCATACTGATGGATCGCCTTGTTGTGACTTGGGCCTTTGGTGGGAAGATTGACTTACTCCCCTGCAGGGCCTGCAAATTTGAATATGTGGCTGCCCAAAGACCAAGCATTCCAGATTTACTATGATGTGGTCCTCCCTACAAGTAGCAGGTGTAGAAGACAGAGGCATTGTCACAGCAACAGCGAGGCTCCTACTGAATAGTGGACCGTGTCATAGGAAGACAAGGTAGAGCAGTTGGAACTTTAGTGCTACCCGCAAAGATGATAGGCACAAACGCCAATAGTACTTCCACCTCTGATACGAGGAACGGTCGTACCACTGACGCCCAGAAACCAAGCCAGCGGTACCGGTATAAAAGCGTGCGCATCATCGTAGGGGGCCGTCGACAACAAAGACAATATGAGCTTGCGGGTACATTGAGCAATCTCCGCTTCAAAATGTTCCTGTATGATACCTGGAGAGTTGTGTCTCCGTAGCCACAGGCCGGAAATCCACAGACAAAGCTGCACATCATGGACATCCTGAAGCATGGGTGCACTTCAGCAGGATGTTTGTGTTCTGGTGAGTTCCTTTTGCACGGCTTTCGCTATTTCATCGGCACCAAACTCCAGGTTACAATTTGCCTGTTGAAACGGGCAGAATTCTTGGTATGTGAAGGTTGGAATGCATTTTTTCAGAAGGCGGGTTCTCCAAACATACATGAGAAAGCATCACTGGAACCTGGGGTAGACACCCGCACTTCGCGGTTCTTATTCTTCCCTGCAGAAGCAATATAAGCGCAGCCCCCAACCAATAATGACAATGGACATATTGACAATATTCATCACCAAGCAGATTTTGGTAGATTTCGGCGAATATTTAGTGTTAGGGAGTCGTGTTTTCTTAGCATGCCAGGGACGGGCTTGTTGCCTGGCTTAGGCGCCTGGAACTAGCTAGGCTCCACTGTAGACTAGGAGACCATCTCACGCTCAGATTCCAAAATTCATTCAAACCTCGCTGTATAGAAGATCAGGTCGATATGGTGTGCCGATGTGCTAGCTTGTAATTAAGGAAATCTGCGATATAGCAAGGCAGACTTCGACACTTGATCTTGTCACAACATCGAAACCATATCTTGAAAACATCTTGAAAACGTAACACCTCAAAAAGCTGGCGAAGTAAACCTTCAAGTGCCGTACTTTCGAGGGTATCTCTGATCAGCCCCATAAACCTTTGAGGACGACATCTATCTGAATACTTTGGTTTCTACACGTGCCACCAAGGAAGAACAGGGGAGAGAGCGCCCCGCCGTTCAAGGACTCCCGGTGGAGCTATTGTGGGCTCTGGGTTTTCGGCAATGGCTTCGCAATAAAGATCCCAAATCTTTCGGCCTTTTTTTACATAACCACTAGATGTCCCTTATAATTCCCTTGAAACGGAGCTCATTAAGGCAATATATTCCAACGAAAGAAATGCCCGCTTCCGTGAAAGCCGGCCCTGATCCCTTGTCGGACCCTAAAATGGGAATCAAGGTCCGGTGTTTGGGGTGACAAGGAATATATTACCAGGATGGGTTTCCTTTAACGCAGGCTATAGGGTTTAGGGATCAGTCACTGTAATACCGAGAGACTGCGAACTGGACACTGATGGCATTCGGGGTTGCATATCAAACTGCCAGGTCCGCCTCTCATACCCCCGCCTCCCCGCCAAACATGGAACTTTGCAACTTCATAGTGAAGTGGGTGGTATACCAGCAGGCTCAAGACTTCTTCTGCTATCAGAGTTGAATTAGAGGATCAAGACTTCATATCGCGTTTATGACATCTTGAGCTTCGAGCCATGCAGCTCTGACTGCTAAGCCGTCAAAAGGGTTTCAGCTTCACAAGCTTGGCGCCCTGGAATGATTGTGCGTTCCTTAGCAGATTTATTCCCTGAACTGTCATTGCTTGGAGGTGGTCGCCAAACTAGCATCTAGACTCGCCTGAGCCTCAAGCCCTGAAGAGCTCTCGCATTTGACTTTCCTCAACTTGAGCATTTTCTGCAGAGGTCTTCGTGGGCACAGCATGGGAAGTGGCCCGTTGCAGTTCTGAACCCTTAGGCTGCAGCCTTCAGGATTTCACTACTTAACGACCCAAAGACATCTGCACGAAGTTACAGCTACGACTCAAGGGCCGCACTGCGAACGAAGCCCTTCAACTTCCAGACCGTGGCCCCCAAGCGACAGCAAAGCTTTATCTTCTGACTGTTTGCAGGGTCCAACACGTGTCGTGTTTTTGGGCATGTTTGGTACTGAAATAGGCGCACTGCTCGAAATACATAGTAGATAGGGATACTGCCAGATTCTCGTCCATACACACATAACATAATCCTCATATCCCTCGATAGTTCTCATACGTTTGTAAGCACCCCTTCACACAAAGGGCCTGTATCCAGATGTCGCCAGAATTCGTTGAAGCCTTCTTACTCTGCAGCTGTGTCATATCTTTCACACTACTGTCTGCTACATGTATAGTTTTTTCCTTGAGTACATGTACGTTCCTCAAAACTATCCTCATGTCGAACCTACAAAGGAGGGTCATGATCCAATTTTCCTGTATGTCCTTAGGGTCTCTGAGCCCCTCCTTTTGAAAGATGCTTGGCAAAACTTTCACTAGCGGCAGGTCCAGCAGGAGATTGCCATGCCTCCGGAGGCCACCTGACTGTGAAATTTGTGTCCTAAGCTTAGAAATCCCAAGCTGCAAATCTGAAGCCCTAAACCTTAAACCCTCCAAACCAATAAACTCGGAAACCTAAGCCCCTATTCCGAACCTTGAAACAAACAGGTATTAAAAAACAACTTCATAGACCCAGACACTGAAGGGCGCTAACTATCATTTTAGGTTCATTGGAAGTCAGAAGTAGTTAGCAAAAGACAAGCTTTTCTTGCAGTCCTTTTCGCCAGCTGTTTCTACTTATGAGCCTTCAAGTAGATTCAGTGGGTTTGGCTTAGAAGTTATTTTTTATGTGGGAGTTCATGCCAGCAGGCTAAAGTGCTTGCGGTTTTAGTTTTTAAGGCTAAAGGGTTGGTCTCTAAGAGGATGGCAGATGTGCAGATGTTTTCAGGAAGCTGGAGGTTTGCAACAAATGCTGGGAGGGATTATAATGATTATAATGTGCAATGGCTAGTTAACAGGAATGTCGACTGCCTCAGATGGGACTACAAAACTTCAAGGGTGCTGGGCGTGGCTTGGGTTCAGGGTGAGGCAAGGCCATACGCATGCAGATTGTGAGTGGAAATCGTCAGTCTTCAGCCTTCGGCCGCGCTGAAGACCCAAAATGGATCCTTCAGCCGAAAGCACTGGCACGTTTTCGGATACAACCTAAAGGTTTTCCGTGCTTGACCTTATCATATCAGCTCGGGGTCAGGAGGCTGAGCTGTAGATGCCGAGAGATGCCAGTTTGTAATTTAAAAGCGCACGCTGCTGCATGTTCCTTAGCATTCCTGGAATAAACGCGTTGACCTGCGACACCGTACTGCCACACCTGTATTTCGAGCCGCTATGCTGCTGCGCGGTTCAGCGACGTGAAAGGATTCCGGAACTTGTCCCCTGCCTTCCCAAGTGAGAATCAAAACTTGGAACATAGCAACGGATGCGTTCCTCCCTAGTGCTCATTGTGTAGTCCAATATCGCTGAAACCTGAAGCCCACGCCCTCAATTTAATCCCAATCTTGTTCAGTCTCTCCCAAACCAAGAGACATTCAACAAATGAGAGCTCTCTGTCAAAGACGCAGAACTTTCCAACTCTGTGGGGTCTTGCAAGAGGGCAGGTGTGGATGCTGGTTCCGGGCGACAAGGTCCTAGCACAGTAGGTCTGTCTCGACATGCACAGGCAGAAGCACTATCGAACCTCAGCCCCACCCTGCATCCTAAACGCTGAACCCCCAAGCTTCAAAATTGAGCTTTGCACAAGGCGCCCACCGACTTTGCTGTCGGCCTCCATTTGAGCGAGAAGCATGGTGTGGTCTTCATGATCACCAAGGCAGGCACTCCATGATTTTTTTTGTGCTATTTGGTTACACGGAACCGAAGTAATGGCATACCAATGATCATGGCTGGATTGTTGGAGCAAAAGCCGTGTGGGGCCTGCGGTTCGGTGCTAGGGTTTTGGCTAAGGTCTTGGAGTGTTGAAAATTTGCCAGTACCGGAAACGTTTGGTTATGGCATTGGCATGCCTTGGCTAAGGACTTATGACCCTATTCATAATTCCCCCTGAGCCTTTCAGGGACTTATCGAGTGTTCGGGTTTGGGCTTAGAGTTTGGGATTTCGCCGTTCAAGTGCTGGCGGACCCATGGTAATGGCGCAGCTCTTGGTCTGGTGTGAAGACCAAAGCTTGCTTCGCTGTGCAAGCCTTGAATCCGCAGACATGTCTTTTCGTGTTGGGCTTGTGGTCCCGCGATGTCACGTACTAATGGTCTTTATAGCCTGAACAGGGGCCCTACCGGATTTTGCGTCTAGAAATCCTCGGCAGTCGAACCCCAACGAGGACTGACGGGTCTGAGGGCAGAAGGTGATTTGAATGCTCGCGCGACTAAAACCTATCATAGTGCGCTCCTGTCTACAACCATGGAGTACAAGCCTCCATCCTGCCATATGCAATATCCCTCATGTTGGAGCAAAACCTTTGTGAACCAGGATTGGAGGCAGGGGGTGTCGAATAACAGGGAATGTCTCGATGCTTGATGAATTGGTTTGATGAAGTTTGATTAGTTGAAACGGCAGTTCCAAAATAGTGGCCCAACAGTACAGAAGGAACCTAATATGGTTGCCATTATCGTTTGCGGTCATTGCTAGCGGGTGTAGGGGCCACCTAACATAAATTACACACCATTCGAACTTGGCCTGCAGGCTGGCTTCCTGTTCATGTTCGATATCGCCACCGGGACCATGCTGGTGAGATCTCGCGTTTCGCAGGCCAGGCTCGCATTGTCAACCTGGATGACAAGGGCTGAGTTTCTAGGGGAAGCAGGGGGTAAAGCCGGAGCTTTTGGTCAACCCTTCCTTGACGACATTTTTGTACAAACCTCGATGGGCTGTGACATGATCCTTAGGGACCGTGCGCGGCACACAGAAGAATAGAGAGTGCCAAGAATAGCAATAGCCAATAGCGTTGAACATCTAATCACATGGGACATGTTTTGAGGACGCCTGCACCAACAGCCTCAAGCTTAAACGCTGAAATTATAAAATTTAGAATCAGGACCCACAGCTCTCAAACCCAACACACGAAAGCCTTAAAACTAAACATCAAGGCAGAAAGCCCTAGAAGCAAAACCGCCAGCCCCAACGACCTCAGTGCCTAAACCCTAAAATCCCAACACTCTTAACCCACCAGACCCTCAATCCAGGAGACAGTTTTCATCACAGTGGGCTCCGCGCTCTCTGGTGGCATTATCTTCGTGAACAAGCGGGGTGCCGTGATGTCCGCGAAGGCTCTCAGGGTTTAAGGCCTAGCGGGCTAGAAATATGAGGTGATGTTTGACCGTGTTTTTCGGTGAGTCTGTTCCGAATTCCGCGGGGGCATCGATCGGTGCATGGATTTGGTGTGCATTTAGAGGACCATAACTCAAAAATGCTACCATACATGGAGTTCAGGGCGAACATTGGGTTCATAGAGCCTCAGGCCTTCATCCCTAAAACCTAGCACACATCAAATCTGAGACTGTCAACCTTAAAGCCTGAATCGTAGCCCGAGCCCTTGGGGTGTAGGGTTTGGAGTTTGAGAGTTTAGTGATTAGTGTTGTCTGGCATGTAGACTGGCGGATCTAGTTTGGCTGGAGGCCTGCGAGGCATGCTTTGCCAAGGAATTTATGTGTGAGTGTCATATCACGGTGGTCCTTCTGGGAAGGTGTACTTGATTTACTTTACTGCTGACTGAGAAACTGAAAATTGAGATGCGATCAGCATAGGCTTACGTCTGACCCTGTTGCCATTGCTGTTCTGAGTGCTTCTAAAGTTCTGCTGATCAGCCGTCGCGATTGTTGTAGCTGTCGACGTAGACAACATTGCAGAGAAATACACTGATGCTGATCTCACCCGTCGGAGTAAGCTGGACAAGGGAGACGCGGTTGTGGTCACGGCAGTGCTACTTGGGCGACGGCAACGGCAACGCTACGCTTCTCACAGCCGCGACGCTGCCCACTTTCTACTACACTGAGGTACACCAATTGGAGATGTGCTGCAGTTTTCTGCAACTTCACTCCGCCCTGGCCATCAGATCTTTGCCACGGCCTACACGGTGATGAAAAGCGGAGATTGAGCCGATTGCCACTTTGTATTCTACGGGCTTGTCCTACTTTAATGTAGGCTTCAGGGGCATGATGCATTCATGCGCAAAGCCACTCACCTTCCTCCAATGTTCCTACCATACTTTTTCTCAGTCCCCTGGGGAGGGCATTTCTCACAAGCGCGGGCTCTTTACATGCTCTAAAAGGTGTAGGTTCCATGTTGTACGGACCTTTATGAACATAAAAACAAGTGGAGAAAACCTGAGGAGACTCTTGGGTTGCTTGGAAATATTGTTAAGGGCCCCCAAATGATTATCAGGACGGACCCCGCTTTGTCTACACTTTCTGATGCGCGGAGCGCAGGTCAACGAGACAGCTATTGTGAACTACATCATGAACCAGCTGGTCCAAATCCCCAACCGACAGGACGGAGCTGAAGATTCCTGGGTAAGGAGGGTCCAATTGCCGGCGCCGATGACTTGCTTGCAAGTCTCTAACCTGGGACCCTCAATGCTTCTATGGTTTTCATGCGAGTTTTTCAGATCGGGGAGGAGACCCCGCTCTTGGCTTTTTCTGGGAGCAGTCTAGGTTTTTGTTTTATTTGGGGTTTAAAGGTCCATAGAGCGAGAAAGGTAGGATGTCAGGCTTTGAACTTCGAGGGCTTGAGAACTCGGGCAGACCAGGGCTAACCCTGAATGATTCATATCCATCCAGATAGGGCATCGGCCTACATGTTCTTTATGCTCCCTTTCGAGATGCTATCCCTGAATCCAAGCTCGATTTTTCAATGCTCCCCACGAGGATTGACCCACCAAGCCCCAAATTCTTGTAATCGCTGAGCCGGAATCTCGGAACCCTTCAGCTTGTGTTTGTAATCCCTAGGCAAACCCACAACCAAGATCCCCCAATCTCAAGGCTTTAGCCTGCTTTCTTAAAGCCGCTGGGGATTCAACGTGCACAAGGGTAAACATTGCCATCGGTAGCTGGGTAGGCACGCTCTACATTTTTGGGTTCCTAGAATCCTATAAAGGTAATACGAAAGTGCAGACTGTTTATGGCCTAGGGAAGTCAGGCACTGGATCCCTAGGAGAAGGACAAAGAGCTCCCAAATCAGCTTACAACTGTTCCAGAAAAACCCTCTGTATTGCATAGTGGCTGACCCCAGGAACCAAGATTTTCCTAACAAGGATCCCCATATTCTTAAAGATAAGACCTATATGAACCCTCCACCCTACGCCTGCTATATCACCAATTTCCCTCGGCCCCCAGAGATGGAAAAGTGCTGTACAAGAAAACCTTTACATACCGCAAGACCAAGAATAGAACCTGAAACTAAATTCGAAAGCCCAAAAGCTTTGGGAATTTAGTGTGCCCACCGCAGGACATCGCCTTCACCTTGGCCCGACGCTTCGGTCTGGCTGGTGCGGATGCGCCTTGTCTGAGTGCTATGTTCTTTTTTGAGTCTGGGGCATTGGAGTTATTGGGGCGTCTGGGGAAGGAAAGAGATTGGGGGACGTTCAGGCTCCGGTGTTTGGTGGAAAGGGAAATTCCGGATTTGGATTTTGTGAGTTGCGCTTGGTTGTTTGCTGCTCTTGAACTTGTGATCCAAGTTTGGGTGAGTAACGTCAAAGCCATGCTGCAGGTTGTAGGGGCTTCAACGGCTGCATACGTGGCATTGAACGTGGACAGTATGGGGACTGGATCAGGTCTTGCAGGGAAGATGGTCGTGTATGCGGGAACAGTAGCGACCTTCTTGGCTCTTTACAAGTCTAGGAATGGCTATATGGGGGCTCCGTTTTTGGAGAACCCCAAATAGCAAAACCACTGCCTACATGCTGCATGAAGCATGAACAGGTGCCATCAGGAGTTCAGTCTTCAGGGTGGGGCTGAGAGAGTTAGGGATCACAAAGGAATTGGGGTGTAGGGATCAGGAGGAAACCTGAGAATGGTCTGCTGAGAAGAGTCTGCGTACCGTGGCTTTGCAGGTGCAGGAGTGGTATTTGGGGGTTTTGTGCATGACCTCGGGCTGAAATAGGCGGATTCATAGCTACGGGATCAGGCTGGGATGTGGCCTCAGTTAGGCCAAATAACCCGTGCAGGATTCGTCACAAGGTTGCATGGGTGGCAAGTGGAACCTCCAGGAAGAGCCTTATGGCCCCCATCACCGTCCATTGCAGGGGTTCTTTTGCGGCATGCTTGTGCAGATTCTCGGACCAACACCTACAATGCTACACACTACCCCCTGTATGAACAGAAAGCAAGCTATTCTCTACCCTGGACTCTTGATCCCGCCCCCAGGAGTTGTTCCAGCGACAGTTCAACCAGTTGTTCGCATCAGGCGACTACAAAGGCCCGAGATTTCAGCTTTGATGCTGGTAGGCTTCCGGATTTAGATTTGTGTTTGGTCTAGGACAGCTACAGGGGTCTGAGTACCTTCTCCTTGTATTGTCCCAGTATACCCCATGTACATCTCCACCCCACCCATATTCCCCTCATGGTGCTAGATTTGGGACTGTGTTTGCTGGACATCACTTGGAAGGTGTTCTGTTCAGTTGTTGAAGCGTAGTTCCAAGAAACTTCAGAAAAGGGCTGATCTCATCGCAGCATTGGCGAAGTCATTGCAATTCTGCTTGGCGGACGCTTAGGCTTCAGGTTTATGGCAATATGAATATCTTCCATTGGGTTGTCGTCTCCTGGATTCCTAAATAAAATCTGATAAGCTAGTGCCTTGCAGGACGTTTGCATGACGAGCTTCCCAGCTTTGGATCATATCCATGTATGTTCCCGGGAACCATTCCGTAATGATCCCTGCCAGGGAACCTTTATCACAAGCATGCAACAGCAGGGTTCCCCTACAGACCAAAAGCTGGTAAACAATGAACACAACATGGTGGGGTGAGCTACCGGCAAGATGACTCGGCACACAATGTGGAGGGCTGCCATGGAGAGCTGCCATGGTGGACCTGTCTTGCGGCGTCTACCGTGGCCTTTGATATGTTATGGTTTTCACGAGTTCTGCAGGGTGCAGAGATTGAGGGCAAATTGACAACCTACCGCATGGAGATTCTTACTGGAAGCCTCACCCCCGTCCAAGCAGGAACGCCTGCGGGGATGGGTTCAGATTTCGTCTGGACCCAACGGCTTGGAGTGTTTGAGACTTCATGGATCTAGGGTCAACACGAGACTAGTCTTCCATGACCTAATCCATTCCCCAATTTTCTAAACGTCTCCTGTGCGATGTTCTTGAAGGCTGTCTGGCAAGTAGCTCTTGGCAGCGAATGCCAAAGTGTCTTTGACCTGCGCAGATTTACGCATTTCCAGTATCTCCAAGCCCCAAACCTCCCAAACACCAAATAAGCCTTGCACCCTGATTGCAGGCGCTGCCCTTATCGCTGCCCAGTGCAAGAGTGGCCTTCTTCGTACTCCTCAGACCATCCAGCATCTTGGATTCTTTTTTTGGGGGTTTAGGGTTTGGCGGCTTCTTTTCTGCCCATGGCAAAACCCTAGAACCCTACACTGAATCCCTAAACTCTTGCAGCCCTCAGCTGAAAGCTTCTAGACCACCCAACTAATCGCAGCTGGCCTCAAGGGTTTTGGGAGTGTGTTCGCAGACGGATTGATGGTATGTGGGCCCTTGGGAGAGCGCAGGGAGAGACGGATCATGAGAGGATTCGGGGCAATCTTTCAGGATTGTACGGGACATCTTTTTGAGAACTACCCACACAGAACGTTCGCAGCTCCTTTGGCTGCTTTGGACGTCGGGGACGTATTGGTTCTTGTGGCACATGGGGGCTCCCATTTTCTGAAGTACCCATAGATTACTGGAGGGAGGCGAGCCTTGGTTTCCAACTTCTCTTTGCACTGTGCTGCTGCAATGCCCGATAGAATTCCAAGTCCAGATGCTGACTCAAACTGCCAAGCTAGAAGCCGACGATTGTTTGGCATACCCTCCCCAGGTCCAAGGAAACCACCTCCTATCCTTCTGATCGAAACCCTGAAGCCCGCTTTGCCGTTTTAATAACTTGTTGCTAGGTTTATCTTATCTCGCACCTTCTGAACTCCTAACAGAGCCCATGGCAGATCTTATCGAGCGTTCGCTTTAAGTTGTAAAGGTTCCTAAACCTGAAGTGGTGAAGCAAAAGCCCAAACCATGGCGCTCTTCAGAGCCCTCGGAATGACACCTTTAGGCATGTATGGGGCCTAGGCCTAGACTAGACCACAAAACCCCCGAAGCCCTAGCTCTGAATCCCAAACCCTACGCCCTACACTGGAACTTCTAAAAAACAAGCTCTGAGAAATCATTTCTATCGCAAGGAGATCCAACCATTTCCCAGGAGTCCTAAATCCATCCCGCAACAGCAAACCAGAAGGCGATGTAGTTTATGGCTGGGTGCAGGAAACTGGGTACAACCTGTCATTGTTTTCAGTTACCTTCTCGGATTAGTTACATGGTTGGTCTGAGAGAAGCCCTACGCCCTGAACATGAGAGTTCCCCAACACCAGGGGCCCTCAGGGGCCGAGTACGTAGGGCTTGTTTCGAGAAACCTTCACATGTCCCAGCCCAATTGAGGCAGTTCAAGAGCGTGCAGGCTCCACCTGGACAGCCGGCACCTTTGAAGTTTTGTTCTCCTTGATATGTGTGGGCTTGCAGGTGCAGGGTTTAGGGTCGATTCTTGTGACTTGAAGCAGCTGTATTTTGAGATATGAAGCAGGTGTAGACTTAGCGCCTTTGTTTTAGGTGCTGGGTAGCCGTGCAAGTACAGGCCCAAACCTGAAAGCTCCTGTGCAGCGGTTGCGCCTGGCCTGAACCCACAAACCCCGTGAACCCATCAACCCGTAACCCCCAAGACCAAAGCCCAAAACCCCGAAAAACGTTAACTCAAATTAAACAGGTATAGGCTCTTTGGGTTGCATCCCCCATTTTCCTGAGCTTGCCTCAAAGCCCTGAAGTAGGAAGATGAGATGCATGCTGGCACGATTTTTGAGCTCCCTTTGTGCTTGACTACACCGTCTGGTGATCTTCGGTCTTGTGTTCTTGTCCAGAATCAGAAGAAAGGGTGCATGGACGGTGAGTCCTTCGAGGCACTCATTTGATTCGAGGTCGATTCTGCGCTACAAGCGTTCCTGATATGAAGTACGTGTATGGTGACTGATGGTGGTAGTAGCATGAAGATACATCCTTGCCCAGCTGCTCGCATTTTGGGTTCTTGTTTGGAATCCAAATATCAAGAATTCCAGCAGAGAGTCAAGAAAGTCGTGATGTAATCCGAAAAAAGGGCAACGGCAAAGCCTTAGCACCCTGCTATTGCCGACTTAAAGCGAATGATCCGCCCCTGCAAATAATGCGAAACTTCCGAAGTCAACCCCAAACCTTGGCTCCATGTTGTGATTGTTTGGGCCTTTCGGGTCCTCATTTTTCATTTGAAGACTGCCAGTTTCCGGCCTATCTGGGAAACGTTCATGCCTTATCCAACCCGACCCCTACACTTAAGCTCAAGATTCCAAGACTCAACCCTCAATCGAACAACCGGACAGACAGGAGTGATATCCCTGCACCATCGTATGACCAAGAGTAAGAAGTTACCTAAACACCCTATAGCATTAGTTGTTCAGGTGGTCTATGTGCAACAAGTAGCCAAGTCAGGTCTTCCCCAATTCTGCACTACTTCTCCACCCTGCTGGAGCACAACAAGCTGACCCTCGGCTCAAATACAGAGAGGCCCCTAACCCCTTATTACCATAAGGTTCTGTTCCCGCCATGCAGATTCTAGCTTGTTCCTTGTCATAGAATCTAACATGATGCAAGGTATATCTTTTCCTGAAGTCTCTGTGTTGGCCTTTAGGAGGTAGTCGACAAGGTTTGCACTTATCAGGCCAAATTCTCAAAGTTGTCTTCCAACCGGCGTGTGGACGCTTGCCCTAGTCAAATCCAAGGCAACCAATGCTGCTTATCAGGAACAACTTGGGTTTATCAGCTTAGGGTTCAAGATCTGAGGGTTGAGGTCGGTAGTCGCAGCAACCAGGGTTTAGGGGCGGCGATGTGGCTAATTCCTGCGTGACTCGCGTAGCAGACTCAGGCTACAGCATGCCCAAGTGCTCGAACGCCTGCTGTAGAAAAATTCTACAATGGTTCTCGCTCAGCTAGTCCTTGCATGTCCCAACAGCCTTAATCTAAGCAGGGAGACTGTCCCAAACGGTTCCGTTCTCCTTCAGGCGTACATTTCCTGGCATTTCGCGCTGGAATACCTTTTTACCTTCACCACACGTAGGTGGATTCCACTCAACACTCAACTTGAAAGCAGCAACTTTGTAACCTTGCAAGCTTTTGGTGCTAGTCGTGGCTGGAATGAACAAAAAGGTATGATAGCCATAGTATGACTCCTGTAGGGAGCTCGACATGCAGCAGAATTAGTTTGCTCTCCGCAGTCCCGCGATCCCAACTATTCACGACTAAGCATGGTGCTGTGTTGCACTCCGCATTGAACTACCGCAGCACACCTCACTGAGTCCCCATGACATGACACCACGCTTCTTTATCCTGTGCCTCGACCTCATAGTCGGGCATGTTGAAGTCCTCCAACCGGCCGGAGACTTGGGGTCCTGCAACTCACATTCTACGTCACAGAAGCTAAGGAATGGCCTGGAGTCTGTAGAGCTTGTTCGGCCCGTCGTGCAGCAAGGTGGGTCATGGAGGGCAGGCTTGTCAGTTCTGAATCGGGGCAGCCTGGCCATTTCAGGCCCCGGCTTCACTGGGGTTATCAAGCCCTGATCAGCACTGTCCTGTGCGCTGTTCTACGCAGAGATGACTTCCAAACTGCTTCGAAACTCAGAGCATTGCAATTGGCCCAACCTCTTGCAAACAGAAGGGAATGTGGTCATTGTCCGTTCGTCATGCGACTTCCATGTGCAGGCCGAAAGGAGCTCATTGAGAAATGGCTCAAGGAAGACAAGCTGGAATGCACGGAGGAGCCCAAACTTCGGCAGTTGGGGAGTACAGTTTAGCGCTGCGGGTTGAAGCTTCAAGAGGTTTTGGAATGGGATTTGGGGATTTGTGCTGCGGTTTAAGATACGGCGTGTTCCAATTCTTTGCGCCCTTACCTCATACTGAATTCGTGCGGCCATGCGATATGGTGATAGGCTTCCTGAGCTTTAATCATAGAACACAGGCTATCTCAAAGGATAGGTGAAGCCCTGTCATGAACCTAGGGAACATGATCTGCCCTGCCAGCTGTTTACCTTCACAGCTGCAAGAGCTTGCTTTACACGTGCATCGGGAGAGGAGCTTGGTGACATTGTGCGCCCTCTTGAAACGAAGCAGCTTGACTTAATGTGGGCATGTTGTGTAGTGTTGGTACCGGCGCTTCAGTGGCTCTGGATTTGTAAAAGGTGGCTTGGTCTTGGGTATACCGACGGCATCATGATTGCGCCCCGGGTAGCTTCATGACAGACATAGACCTAGGTCTACGAAATCTGGCGCATTTCGTGGTTCAGGTGCTGGATCTATATGGGGGTTCTTTCTTGGGTTCTGCTTTTGCTTCTAACCCTCCCGCGAGCACACCTGCAATTCAGGGTGGACTTGCATCAAAACGTGAATTCCATGTAGCGATTTATAAATCCAGGGCCACAGTATTTTGTGCCAGAATTTGGGAACCGGCTTTGACAACCACTCACATAGATCATGGCAGTCGTTTGTCCGTGGAAGTCTCTTTTGGGTCTTTGTGCCGCTACCTGGGAGGTAGGCAGTGCTGTTTGATATTCAGTCCTGGGAGTTTTGCCAGATTGAGGTTCCAAATGCCTCAAAATAGTGATGCACATCCAGACTAGGCCTGTTAACCTGAAGCCCAAAGGTCCAAACCTTAAACCGAAAGCTCTGAGCCTTCAACCCCGGTCACAATTCCGAAATATCAGCGGCTCAGGTTTGCACTGTCCATTTACCTCCGTGCGCACGTCCATCAGAAGGCAGATCGTGTGCAGTGTTGTCAGAACCTTCAGGATTATAAGGTTGAGGGACGTCTAACTTTTACCTGGACGTGACAAATCCCCACAGGGATCCCTTAGCACACGTTTTGAACAAAATCTTGGTACAGTTTGGATGCAGATGTACTGGCTAGGAAAGTGAGGATTTCATGGTGTTGGGGTCTATGGTCAAACGAATCACTCACAAAGGAAGATCATGGCGTTTCAGTATCCACGCGTTCTTTCCAATACATTTTTTGAAGCTTTTTGATTTCCATTGTCTCGCATGCGTGCTTCATTATTTTCCTTTATTCTCTGTTCAAGCTGAAGAAAATGCAAACAAAAAGTGATTGCTACAAGGCTGACACGCGGCATCCTTGGAATGCCAAACAGATGCAAAGTGAACCTCCTCGGCAAGAGAGCAGTAGAAAGGAACAAGCCGCCAACAGAGCAACAATACACACATGACACAGATATTCCTGCATTCTCAGATACAGCTTTCTTCTGACAATAGCCCTGTTGGTCACTATGAGTGTTCCGACCATTAACATAGCTACGCTGCTGATGATAAGTTTTGTTCTTTTTGTGGTGCTATAGCTTCTAGCATTATCATTCTTGACGCTGATCCTGCGACGTTTGTGCAGGTCATCCAATGCTTCGTGGAGCTTGGGCAGATCGACCAGATCGTGGCTTATGCCATCGCCTGAAATGCTTATGGTAAAGAACTGTCAGGTGTAGGGCTTTTTGTGCAGCTTAGGGGGCTTGTGTTCCTTTGTAGGTTTTGGTGTCTTGAGGCTGGCTTTTCCCCGGGTAATTCAAGAGTGCTTTGTACAGAGATATGGTTTACAGCCCAGTGAGCAACATTTCCAGAAGTGGGAAGGGAAACGTAAGTGGGCGGTGAGGTGATCAGCAGCCAGCAACACGTTCATCTCCGCGCGGACTGACTTAAATGATTCCCCACGTACACATAAGAGCTTGCATGGCTGGGGCATCACCAGCACAGGCGCGTGGAATGTAACATATGAACACCAAATCGAATTCCGGGTTGCCGTCAATTAGGAATCGCCTTTAGCACATGTTTGGGGTATGTCAGGGGGACCCCTTTTGTTGGAATACCCATTATCATGTAGGGCATCTCATGGGCTTGGAACAGTTCCCCAACCCCCCGCTCCCTAGAAAGTAGCAGTGATGGAACGATCTTATGTGAAGAGGACAATTAATCCAATCCAAGTTTTTCTCCGACTTGCAAGAGTTCGCCAGATTCCAAGTGCTGCCGAGTTCTGAAACCTGTCGTACCTAACGTAATACCAGATCCAAAATGCCCAACGTCTGCAGAACTTGCTGTTCCGATGCCCATCCCTGAGCCTGATCCTCTGCGTCTAAATCTGCGGCCTGACGTCCTGCAGCGTCATTTTGTTGCCCCAAGCCCTGGGGCTCTTCCTGGTGCTGCTTTACACGAGCCTCTGCTTGATCGGTCTCAGCAACATTAGTTCGCAAGTTCCTCCGAACCCCTGGAATCCTGAGTCTGGATTTCAGGCTCAGGCTCAATGTCCAAGGTTTTGCGCTTAGGCAGTTCCCAAAATGGTCTGTCTCCCAGTTGTTGGTCCAAACGTCAGGTGCCGCACTTATCAATTACCTGAGAAGGCTTGCATCTTACTTCCCTTGTCACCAGGCCACTCCTGAGGTCGCCCATGACAACCCTTAGGCATCCTCAAGAAGAACCCGCTTAACTCTGCATTAATCCCATCTCCATCTGTAGGGTCCCTGTACCCGTCGGTTGAGATCCTGTTACAGCCAAAGGCCGACATGCCCCACATGTGCTTCCTAGGCTTCCAGAACCTGCTTTGAAGCAGGTGAGTCCGAAGGAATCAGGGTTGTTAAGTATGTGTTGTGAGAAGCTCTGCTTCTGGAACCAAAGCCAGGTTTCCAATTTCCAGCCTGTTCAGAACTCGTAATAAACGCGTGCAAAGCCCGTATGCAATCCGCAAAGACCCGCCGTGGAAAACCGGTTTTTTTTTGCCTCCCACAAACCAGTTTTCCTCTTGGAAGCCGCATTTTCAAGCAATGCCTGCTTTAAAGCAGGTCTTGGTGGGTGTAGGTTGCATATACTCCCCCTAGACAGCCCTTGGCAGAACCTAGCTGCCCAGGTCAAGAGGGTTGGCTACCAGGCCGATTACTCCCAGCTGCTGCAGAACATGGCCCGAAGCCGAGTTTTTTGTTGCATGTCTGTAAAGACTAAGAGTTTAGGTCTCGTTGTAGTAGATCTTCACTCAGAATCGTTGCGTGGTCTCCGGTACCTTGAGTCGCATCCGACCTTCCAGTACGATCCATGCCACTTATTCTCGAGTCAGGGTTACCGAGACTACAGTACTGGACGGCCTGCAATATCAGGAACCACATGATAGGTGCCCTGAAATACAAACCCATGATTGCTTTTAGACATCCCTGTGTTAACTATTGAAGTAGGAGGCTTTTGGAAGAATGGCAAAAGGACTGCAGCAAAGGGCCTTACATAGAGCAGCGGTTCGGAGGCATGAGCAGCAGGACGACTGTGAAGTGGGGTTGCTCTCATGCAGGCTGGAGTCTTGTGGCTAGTACTTCCAGGGTTCCATTTGAGCAGAACAATTTGCCCACTGCGAGAGTCCACAAACATAGCAGCTGATTAGAGGGCGAAAAAGTTAACAAGCGCCGAGTTTGCAATCCTTCATTTTGTAGATGGGAAGGCTAGCTTGCTCCGGTACTTGAGGCCATCTCGCTTCCGTACCTGGCAGGCAGTTTGTTTGGAAAATACTGCAATCTACTCATTGCGATTCTGGGAACCCAAACAGCTCCTCAAGCTGATGATACTTCTTAGTCTCTCCTTCTGTGTTTGTGAACGGATGGTACTGTTGATGGATGAAACCTTGCACCACCTAGGGGCCCTGGGCTACTGTAATGACTAGGACTTTAGGGACTTAAGGTGGTGCAAGATTTCCTCCATCAACAGTATTTTCCATTGCCAAGGCTGATAATGCATGGCGCCTGGTCGTCACGCACCATGCTTCCCTGCTCCATCTTTTCTATCTCCTAAATGAACCGAACAATCCTGGCTTTGAGCCCCCGGACCCCCAATGTTACAGGCCACATATCAGAGATTGCTACAGCCGCAAGATCCTGCAAAGGTCGCCACCAACCCCGAGGGCGCTACCAACTTCGCCAAGAGTCTTTTGGAGGTCCGAGGGCTGCAAGACCTCTGTGCGTCGAAAATCACGCTTGTTGCTAGTGGGGCATGCAGGAATGGGTCATGCTAAGGATTACGATGGGGAGCATCTTGGGATTTAAAAGGAGGTCCTTGTTGTCATCTCGGTCGAAACAAGAGAGGCAGGTGACTGGAGTTGGCCTTACAGTTTGGTCCAGGTTCTGTCTGCTTTGCGGTTATGGTTCGGGGTCCCGGGCTTTTTGTTTCAGTTATCTTCTTGTGCTCTTGCTCCAGGTGCATAGTTGCCAACGGTGACGCTAGCCCTGAAGCTTGACTGTAGTTTCAATTTTGTGGAACTACTGTTGAAGCGGCAAGTGCCACCAGTCATGGTCGCAGTAAGGCCCACTGCTCTTTAAGAGTTTCCCCACGGGAAAGTGCTTGTGATGCTGCTGCCCCTACCTGCTGTCATGGGGGCCTTCCAGGGGCTTTTTTTTAAGTATTGCCTAAGTATTAGTTCGAGCTAACAGGATACTCCTGAGAGCCTGGATGAGTTTCAAGGCTCAAAGTGATAGATGGCAGTGACTTCTGAAAGCAAGGAGGGGCTGTGTGTCCTTATGTTAAATGCTGTGGAGACGCGCCTGTAGGTCAAGGAACTTGCGCAGTGGGAAGTACGACAAAGGGCTTCAATAGGGATGCCCTTTCAAGAATGACGGTGGCATTGAGACAAGCAATTGTAGTCTTCACCGTGCCTCATGTAGCATATGAGGCATTCCTACAGTATTGCCAGTATTGCATGAGCTTGGCCACCACACAGTGCAAGTGCAAGAGAAACTTCCCACGCAGAAGTTCTGACCGCAGTCCATCGGATAGATCATCTGTTTGTCCCCCAACCTTGGGAAGCATTCAGTCATGTTGATTCGGGCCTGGATTTACAATGTACATTCCCAAATGTAGTGGTCCCTAAGCCCAAACACATGACCTAAATTCGAAGTCCGTACACCCGACATTCCGAAATGTAACCCACGATGAGAGCTGCCCAAAGGGACAGAACGGCGTGCCGCTGATTGACATCAACCAGGCACCCTTCTGCAAATTTCCTTGTGTTTAGCAAGTCTAGTAAGAACAGAAGTTTGGACAAATGCCGAAGTAAGGATGGCCATGATCATGGGAGTAGAAGAAACCATAAATAGTTGGACTGAAAGTGTGGGCTACAATTTTGAGTAAGTCCGAGCATGGTAGCAAGACGGTAGTGCATGTAGTGACAGTTTTGCTGGGAGCATTAGCGCTTGACAGACTTTTCTGAGCTTCGGAGGTTGGCTGTTTTCAGCAAGGCGTGTTCCTTTCCCCTAACGGGAGGAGTTTAGCTTTTACGGAAGTTGCAGCCCTGAGCTCAACAAAACGGTTCTGTCAACCAGTGATGCTCCTGACATGCTGCATCAAAGTAGCGTGCATGGTTAGGGTTTCCTACTGAGATCTATGTCAGGCTCGGAATTCTTAAATGACCAGTACGTGGTTCTGTGATCTTTAGACGCCACCAACTCCAATTTGAAATACACGCCCTGTGCTCCAAGGATGCCAAAGCTTACCCCTCTTTTGAGAAATAACCGTTTGTTGTGCGGAATGAATTTCGCCCCTGACCTGCGACCTGAACAGGTTGTCAAGGTCTTCATGGATCAGAACCGTCTGCAGGAGACAACCTCCATCATGCTTGATGCTCTCAAGGCCAGAGGGTCGGGCTTCTGGAATCTAGAGTTAGGCAACTTCAATTTCAGCGGGTGCTGGTTTTGGGGATTTGGACGTCAAGGCTGCCAGATGTTCCAACAAGGGGCCTTCAGGACCCGAAGCCACGACTCCAGAAGCCCAAAAGTCTAGATCAGCAAGTTACAGTGTTGGCCAACCTGGCCGTAGAGATGTTTGGCACTAACTATCGTCGTTTTCCAGAGGATTTAACGCGATTGTGGATTCAGCTGGTGATGATGTTGTTGGCGTCGGGGATAGAAGTGTTGGTGCCTAAACCCCAAACCCTACAGTGTAGGCCCTAAAGCTTGCAGTAGGTGAAGCTGCAAGCCCAAAGGCCTGAAGTGTTATATTCATACGCTCAATCCGAAAGCCGTTGCCGCATGGACCCCAAACCCAAAAATCTCAACTCTTCCCTCCTCCGTGGCCCCTGTGTCTTGGTAAAGGCAAACAAGCCGGAGCAGGGTCAGCTTCAGGCCCAGATGTTTTGACTAGGTCCTTGGGTATAGGGTTCAGGGTTTGATCAAGGCTCAGATTCATTTTACAAGTTGTTGGTTTTAATGGTGAAGGGTAGTTTCATGTGTCACAAGTAGGGTTGCAGGGATTTGGGGGTTTAGGTTTATGGATTCAAGGTTCAGGGTCGGGGTGCAGACCGTCAGATTTAGGATTTCAGGGCTGAGGTTCTGGCGTTCTTGGTTTACTTGGAGGTTCATGGGCAGTTGTAAGTGGTGTTACGCGCAGACTGGCAGAATGGCACCAAACAACGCCTTGATTTCCGCAGATAGCAGGACCCAATAGAGATCCCAATGCTCTG
Source organism: Symbiodinium pilosum (assembly GCA_905231905.1). Taxonomy (NCBI): domain Eukaryota; class Dinophyceae; order Suessiales; family Symbiodiniaceae; genus Symbiodinium; species Symbiodinium pilosum. Next base: position 70,695 of record CAJNIZ010044216.1, on the reverse strand, counting down.
TAATCCTTGCCGTGAGAATTCCCACGAAATGGGCCCACGTGTAGCGCCCCACGAAACTCCAAGCGGCTGTAGCCTCAATGAGTTGAATAGTATTTTGGGTGTAGTAGCGTTTGTAGTAGGGTTTGCGCTGTGGATTCTCATGGACAGCGCAAGCATGAGCATTGCAGGGCCTCTAGTCATAGAATAAAGAAAGGGGTTGGATGATCAGAGGTTATGTGGGCTCATGTGGTACTATTTAATCTTGCAGCTTATGTGCGCGGGCTTTTGAAACTGGAGGAGTTCAGAGGTGTATCCTCATGTTATATGTTGATAATCAGATTTTGGACCTGGGCATGTTTGTGGCCAAATGAGACGGATTAGCAAAGGAGTTCAGTGTGTCCACGCTCGAACATGTGTTGCTCACATGGAAGACGGCTTCAAGTTCTTTGGAAGACATTTATCTGGCCATGTCAGGATACATTCTCTCTTTCAGAAGCCCACTGAAAGGTCAGGAAGCCCTCCTCAACAAGCCCTGAGTGGCGGACTCTTCAAGCTTGTTACCGGTTCAAGAGGTGGATGGCCCCCAGAAAGAGCATCCCGAAGCCAAATCCAAAATGATGTCTAGCCAGAGGAGATAAATAGAAAAGGGTCAATTTAACCTGTCTTCCGCAAGCGCAAACCTCCAGCCCTGCGAGGTGCAAGACATTTTGGGGCCATGAGGGAATGAATCTAAACAGAAACTGTGATGCCCCTTATGGCAATGCCCACTAAAGTTCCTCCACGCAAGGCCCAGACCAACAGCCCTACAAACTCGGAACCTGTCCCAAGTGGTTCTTGCCTCTGCTCAGACGCAGCTGTTGGCCATGAACTTGCAGTGACTTGGTTATTCAGCTGTGATCAAGACGGGGCTGTCTAGCAGCACGGCGGCCCCAAAACACGCGTAAGACGCATTGAGCTTCCTCAAATCTACGGTACTCAACTGTCCCAAGTTTGTCGTCTGGCAGCCTAGCGATCAAACAATGAAGCAAGTCACGCATATCCGCTTTTGCGGATAGGGGTTCCGACTCGGTTGTTCTTCACTCAGCAGCCAACCTCAGAATACCAGAAGGTTTGATGGGGCCAGGGCAAGCTCAATTTTTGTCAGATGGCATTCTTAGCTGGTTCTTTGTAATTATACTATGAGGATAGTCGCGGACTTCCCACCCTTCTTCCCAAATTGTTGTGGGTTATAGGAACAACTTGCTACTTGAAGATTAGTGCTGGTGTGGGGCAGTCGCTACGGGCTTGGACTGCAATATTTTGGAAAAAACAGTTTCAGCTTTTGTGTCCTAATCTTCCTGAAAGTCCTGCAGACTCTGAAGGTTTGATGCCACGGAACTCTGGGTGTACTGGTGTACAACTAGGACTTTGGCTTTTGGGCAGTTGGACTGGACGTTTTCCCTCATGGATTGGGGTCGATTGCCATGTCAAGTCGCTCGTGGTCCTTGCCGGTACTTGCTGAAGCTTCTGGATCGGGGTTGCTATGAGACTCAGGGTCTTTTTTTGATACCAAAGATGAAAGGGAGCTAATCAACATGGTCCGTGCATGACCTTATATTTGTCCATGGTCCCCTAGAATATCCCGTTGTTTTGAGAAGCAACACCTTAGCCAGAACCTCCAACCTATCCCAACCTACAAACTCGAGATCCTGAGAATTAAAAAAACATGACCCATTACTCCCACAGACCCTACTTGTAGGTTCATGGGTTGTCAGAAGTTTCGGAGTGCAATCGTTGCAACCACCGTGAGGCAGTTTTTAACTCTGCTTACAACTACCCATGAACCCCCAAGTAGAAGCCCTAAACTCCAAACCATTAGCCCTCATCCTCCAAACCCGAAGCTGCATGCATCCTTGTAAGCACAGCTTCCATGAATTTGCTTTCTCCATTATTCCCCTTGATTTGCAAGGCAGGCGCCCAAGGTCGCTGAGGCGATCCTTCAGATGCGGACCCGACACGAGTTGGAGGTTTCTTAAACTTGCAATCGGGGGCCTTTTTGGTGTACCTATAACAAGGATTGTTATGAGTCCTTAGTAACTTGAAGATTTCTCAACTTGCAGGTCCTTCCGTTTCTAGGAAACTTCCTTTCCATCACATGTGATCACACTTTAGGGTTTAGGGTTTAGGGTTTAGGCTTTGCAATGATCGTCTCTGTCAGCTTCACGGTTCATTGTGGCAGAAGGCTCTAACACCATGTCTACACAAAAATGAGGCCATCACACGGCTTATACGATCCCGGTTCAAACCGCATGAAGCGTTGATAGATGTTTGGCTTTGCTTGCCTTGGTTTTAGTGTGTTTGCTTCAGCCCACACCCCAAACACGAAGGGAGACACGGCACTCGTGCCAGCCAACGCGCAGCCTTGAGCCTGAAGTTGGTACCAGGAATATGTTCACGCACTACGACCGGGCCTACATCGGCCAGCTCTGCGAGAAGGCTGGCCTTATGCAGTGGGCTGGTGGCTCAGACGCGGAATCTGCGTGTTTGATGCGGGTATTTCCAAAAATTGGGGTCGGTCTGCCACCCTTTAGCCTCTACACCTTCCTCCCCGCCAATACTTAATATAGTTTGTAGTTCCCACAAAGGGATCCCTGCCAGTTTCTGGAATCCCTCACGTGGTGCAGGCTCGCCATTCAGACCCTACAAGCCAAGTGTCAGCAGGCCCGCAGCGGGATACCGGGCCACGCAATCCTGGAGCAAACTCTTGCGGAAGAGGCTTTTATCTAGGACTTCAATCACCAAAATCTCAGATCTTCTGCATCCCACAGCCATGTAAAAAGGAGGTCCGTTTGGAATATCTTTCATATTCCTTGCATTTTCTAAGTGTAGTCTATCCAGCCGCTATTCCAGTTGCATGGGGGTCCCTGATCATTGACCGTCATTTCATGTCTGACCTCACCAGATTTGATGTCGGTGTACGCATGCCCTCAGCCCTATAAACCTAGACCTTAAGCCCGAGAACCTGAGCAGTAGATCTTAAACTCTGGATGCCAAGCCCCAAGCCCTTTACTTTGGTGGCTAACGGGTAGCTGAGGCCATGGAGCATTACACCGATGGAGCTGACCTGAAGAGGGTAATGTCTGCGCCCTAAAAGATGCCAACCAAATGGTAGCAGTGAAAGTAAGAATAGCTATAATGGTTATACCAACAGCAACAGTAGTAGTAACACAGTAATATAGTAATATTGTAATATCGTAATATAGTAGTATATAGTAATATAGTAATATCTTACCATATTAATATATTACTATACTATTATATTACTATTCAATAATATGATAAGATGGTAATATCGTAATATAGTACTATAGCAATGTGGTAATACAGAAATCTATTAGTGTGGTCGAAGGTTTGATGAGAACCTGTGTGTGACAGGTATACTATAGTCTAAACTCCTTAAGCAGGGTTTAGATATAGGGGATTCTTCAACCTCCTTTATTTGCGGATTAGGGTTTAAGGTTTAGGCGTTTATCTAGCGGGTTGTATACGGGAGTATTGTAGGTTTACTAAGGCGGATACTAGGCATTTAGATTATAGCTCTGACGAAGCAGGATCTTCTGAAAAATTCGCAGCTATAGCTGCTTCCCGCCCCAAATTGTTGGGCTCTGGTGCAAGGAACATCAGGATCGCTTCTAGTTGTGACATCATTGCCCACACGCTTATAATTGGTGGTTTTTATGCCAGGAAAATCCAAGATATATGAGTTTTGGGGTACATGACATTTTATAAGTCTTCTCATGCAGGATCCTCTGATATCTGGTCTTCGCTTTTGAGACTTGCAACACCTGAAGTACAGCGGTTGCCGGACATCCCCCGCTACTCGGTGGCATCACGCCACCTCACACCAAGAACAGCTGCGGATCTTCCCTTGTTGGGCTTCAGCAAGAAAAATTAAGGATCCATTCAGGACATCCTCTGGCACTCGCGCATGCTGCGCTGTTAAGGGTGCCTGCACGTATCGGCGACACTCCAACAGTAACATGGGCTTGCATTCTACAATGGAATTCACTGGATTCTTGATGGTACTCGCTGCTTGCTGAGCCAACACCTTGGGCAACTACCCTTACAAATCGTAAGCTCTAGACCTGAACCCGCTGCCCTTACTCCTTAAACCCGAAGCAACCGCCGCCCCCCCCCCACCCCTCCTCTCCTGCTTCACCCAAAGGACCTCAATTTTCATAACTACCCCTTGTCTCCAATAAGTTGCTGCACTGAGGATGCACGCGCACCAGATGACGCCAGAGTTCCTGCAGCTCTGCCTGCAGTTTTGTGCTTTGGGTGGTCAGGGTCGGGGCTTCAGCGTTTGGGAAGCAACCCAACGCTTGAAGTTGAGGGTGTTAATTTTTTGGGATTGGGGTGGGCAGTTTCAGGATACTCTAACCAGCTTCTGATGCAGTCATCACGAATGAGGATCTCCCTTCACCACTTGACCCCTGTGTTTTTTAGATTTTGCCGAAGCGCTTCACCAACATTTGCTAACATGCAGCAATCAATGCGAGAACAGAGGAATAATGATGACTAATTCTTGTCTTGGATGGGATGTGGTGGGTCCACGCGTCAGGAGCGTGACAAAGGTTGCTGTGTATTGGATACTGTCTGAGATGTGTGGGCTCAAGGACCTTTGGCTGAGAACTCCAACAGCCTCCAACGCCCAAAGCCCCTTGAACCTCTGAACTTTAACCGACCATGCAAGCCCCGGTAAACCTCTCAAACGCCATCACCACACCCTCAAACCCTACTGATCAAGTGCAGGTACTAGGATTAGAACTCACAGACCAGTCAGGATCCAGTACTTCTCCCGGCTCTCCCCGGAGACAGCCGGGCCCCCAGAAGCGCTCGTCTTGCCTCAAATGCTGTCATACGCTCGGAGCATATTCCTTGCAGACCTTCATGTGGTAAACCACCGTTGTTCGTAGGTTCTTCCCTGTACCCAATTGGCCCCGCAGCTGTCAGCCATGTAGTTCCACAAAAGGGTGTGATTGTTCGGGTTTTTGTATGCGGATTCCCAAATTAGGGTACGTTAGCCGGAGTCCATGCTTTCGAGACTTACCTTCTGTTGTCTTCTCACGAGGGGCCTGTCAAGGGTTTTAGAAGTTTGTGGTTGTGGCTTGAGAGTTTGGCTTGGGATCACAGGGCAGCGGCGCTAGTCAGGATCCAAGGCGCTCAGGTGGGCTGAGAACTGATACGATGCCCCACATACAAGATCAACAACAGTAAAGATGACCAGGGGCGCTTGCCCAATTGGCAGTGTTGACTCCAGCTTCCCATCAGGTGCTTTAGCTTCAAATATCAGAGCCGCAACCAAAGGCGTTGCCAATGGGCCCTGCGCGGTGTAACGAAGCAAACGGAGACACTGTGAGGGAGAAATCAACATCTAAAGCCTGAACCTCCACAGCTGTAGCCTAAGTCCTAGACCATAAGACCTTTTGCAGATGCTAAGCTTCCCAGGACCCAGTCTCATCCACCACTCAACCTCAGGATTTACAGGAGTAATGATGCAAAGAAAACTGGACAATCGGGCAATAGTTCTTTGAACAATGCAGCAGGGTTTCACATTTTCGGGAGGGTTTTTGCCAAACCTTACCTCCGAGTTGTGAGCCCTCAAGCCCAAACTCCATAGACACTTAGTGACTTAGTGGCCTCGGGCACTCCCGGGTCAGTGTCTTGAG
>CAJNIZ010044216.1:48001-64986 GCA_905231905.1 Symbiodinium pilosum | reverse complement strand
CTCAAGACACTGACCCGGGAGTGCCAGATGTTTATAGCTACGTGCATCATGCTGTATAAGGTTCTAACACACGCGCAAATCTCGCCCTGTTTCTCCTAAAGCATATGTGACAAGCAGAAACCATCAGAAACCTAAACCCCAAACCCTAAGCCATGAATCCAAACTGCTCACAGGCCCAAGCCCGCAAACCGTGTCCCAAGCCCAAAGCATGGAACACGCTCAGGCCTTGGAGTGCTTGACCGACCTGATGCGCCACAACCGGCAAAACCTGCAGGTTGCTGTGAAGGCCCAGGGTTTTGGGCTTGAATTGTAGGGGTTTGGGCTTGGGGTTTAGGAGTAGGACTTGGAGTTTAGGATTTAGGGGCGTTTCTGCAGATTTGAGGTGATTACATGGGGTGTGGACTTGGCTTTCCTGAAGCACATTCACTTCTAGGGTGAAATATGCAGGAAGAAGTTCGTGCGTCCACAAGGATATGTGATGTCAGAATATGTGGAACTTATCAGAAGTGCATTTTGTGTGCCTCAAGTTGTCACAAATTTAGTTTAACTATGCCTGTCATGCAGACAAAGAGTTCCATAGTCGTGGACTTCAAGGGGATTTATCATCTTCAGGAATGTTTATTTGCATATCTATGAACCAGTGCAGCTTTCTTGAAGTCCCTCAAGGAGCAATTGCACACACAAGCCCTTTTCACAGCGGCAGGAAGTCATACGTCTGTGGTAGAACCCCATTCAGCATTCCCTAACATTCGCAACACAAGTACTCCGGAGACCCATGACTTCCTTTCATCTCATTGCTCAGGTGGCCATCCAGTATCACGAGCAGATTGGTGCCGTCAAGATTGTAGAGATGCCTCTGGGAGATGATGGGAACATTTTCCTCTTCATGTGAGCCAACTCCTCTCATCCCACCTCCTGCTAAGAGCTCAGGATGAGCTCGATAATCTCCATCATGTCTTATAAGTAGGGCTTAACATTGGGACCTTGGGCAAGTTACAGAAGTGCCATTGGCCTTCCTGGTCGCCTTTTTTCAAGAGGGGGAGCCCTTGATACCCCACCTGCAGCTCCCTATCAAGTCATGCTAAGGTTTGAGTCTTTCGGCTCCAACGAAGGCTGGAGAAGGGTTCTGCGGCCGTGATATTTATTCGAATTCGCAAAGCGTCCTTGTTTCCACGTTCTTGACATTCTTGTCTTCTATGAAGATTCGGACTTGACCAAGTATGTTTGCGTAGACGGTCGCAAGCATTCAGGAGTGTCGGGATGGGTGGGAGGGTAAGGGGAGAGGGCTGTGGAAGGGCAGGTGGTTGGAGGTGGGGCGATTTTGACTAGCGCCAGACCATGCCCGACCTGCCCAAATCCCAGACCTGTAATTGTTACCACACCCTCGTCAAAGCCTAAACATTAGGAGTGCCCATCAAACATCAGGGTCTCGATCCCTCTATGGATGCCCATGTCCACCCGAGAAGGATCTTTGTCTTGGAAAACCGAATCTCGAATCTTTGAGCAGGCATTTTCTACTTCCTCGGTGCGATTTTGAACACCAGCAACTGTCACAGAGAGATTTCAGGTTTGGGATTTCGGTGTACTGTGTGATAGGGATCTGGGGTGGGCCATGGGCTACGTTACGGCTCCCCTGAGGCAGGCATCCACCAAGCAAGACCCCCAGAAGTCGAGAGGTCAAAATAGACTCCTCCCCCGATACTCATGTTCTACCTCTAGTCATCAACATTCCCAATAGTGCCATCTTTTGATGGTGGGGGTCTTTGTTCCCAAAGGGTCAGGTGAAGCCTCACGAGAAGCGGTGGTTGACGGTTTGCTGGGTCTCATGGTGAGAGGTCGCACCTAATTACATAAGTCCGTACTTTGTTGTATGAGAGATAAAGAGGCATGTAGGGGCAACGGAGAATCAAATAGAAAAGAACATGGAAAATGACATGGAAACTGGGGATTATACAGGTTGTATATTGTATGAGGTGATAAAGGGGATGTTGGTAGCCCCAAATCTTACAGTATGGATCCCTATCAGACTCATGGGATCTTTTTTTGGTTGGGGTAACCAACATCCAGTGGTTTTCCTTGCCGAGAGTTCCATTATGCGCCCGACTGTGTCCCGTACTCCTGAAGGGGTTCCATGAAATAGCCTTCCAAGGCAAGTCAGAGCATTTACGCGGAACAGTTAAGGATTCCACGGTAGAGTCCTGTAAATCATGGTCTGGCAGTTCTTGGGCGTTCCCCATGCCGTTGAAGCAGGTTATGAGCTGAGAATTTTGAAAGTCCCCCCACAGATACATGCCCCAGCAAGACAGAAAGCCTTGCCTTCAGCTATGTCCCTAAATCTTATTTGGAAAACTTTGAAGACGACTATGTGGTTTGGGGTACTCTTTTCATGGAGCAATATGCTCCTACTCCCTTATCTCCTCCCCAAATCCTTGTTGAAGAAGATGTATCTGGGGTTCGGACTTCACAGCTTCCAACCCGTCACATAGAAGTTTCTCAAAGTAATTTAGGGCTTAGGATTTAGGGGCAGCAATATTGCATGGACCCCCGTATCAGGATTGGGAGGCGCTTCTGTGGTTGATGGGCCTACGGGGTTTCTCTTGGTCCTGCCTTTAAGTCCTCGTAGAGGACGTGTAAGGATGTCCCCAACTGCATTGCCCTATGAAGGCAGGGCAGGATCTAGCGTTGACTGTGTTAAGTAAGGCTTCGGTCGTTGTGTGTAGTTTGATTAGAGCCAGGGTTCTCAACTCCGTATAGCCGTTGCCCCCATATGTTGAAACCCCTGAGCAAAGTTGAGTTTCTTTTACCATCTCAACACTCATTACATGGGGCCCCAAAAAGAAACAGGGAATCGGAAATACAGTATCTTGGTATACCGAAGGCCTTCATATGTTGGAACCCCCATATACCCTTTAACCGAAACCCCAGGATGCCCAAAGCAACTTTTCTAGAGCTTGGTGGGACTGAGGCACTGACCCCGATGTTCACTTCAAGTACATTCAGGCTGGGCACGGGGGTTAAGGTTTAGCTTCTAGGTCGAGGTTCAGTTTGGTTGGGATTCCGGATGGAGGGCATAGGATGGGGTTTGAATATTGGTTAGAGGCCCAGGTGCAGGGCTTCGACTTTGCCAAATATGATTTAGATGTTTGTCTGTCCTGGGTGCTTACCATATTTTACTCAATTTCTTCCCCCAGGATTTGAAAGGCCCACCGTGCTCCCTCTGTTTTTGTACTCCCATGAATTTCCTCCGAGATAAGGGGAAGAGATTGCGTGTGTTTTCGGCTGGCAAGGGTGAGACTTGGGGCTGTAGATTAAAGGGTCAACATTCAGAAAGAACTCCCCGCTGTACGGTTTTGGGCTTAGGGTGCATGAATGAAAGTGGAGGTCGGCAGCTATTGCATTCGTTGAAATGATCTGCATGTGTCATCTACCGAGCGAGCTCTCCTGGACCCCAATGGTAATGGTAACAATAGCAAGAATAGTATTAGCAGTAGTCAGTAGCAACAGGAACTCCCCAAGGCACAAGCACGATAACAGCCGCGCTGAGCACGTTTCGGTTTCTATGTGAGCCATGTGCAGGGGTTACATGGGTCGTGGGATCGTTTCGGGAGGAGAGGTGTGGAACATGAATTCGTGCACTAAGGGTGAAGAGGGTGCCCACCAACAGTTTTGGGCGAGGAACCCCTTCTAAGTCACCCTGGCGTGAAGGACTGATAAACGAGGCAGAAACCTAAGCTCAGTTCGAAGAGCTGAGAAAGTGTCTGAAAAGACAATGGAGTTTGCAGATCTTTTCGTTGAGCCTCTAGGGTTGAGGGTTAAGGCTTTAGATAGCTGAATCAGGCAGCGAGCCGCGTTGGCAACATGCAGGAGGCAGCTTTGTGCGTACTGGGGGGATCTTCAGCCAGGATTTTTTTGAAGATGTCCTTGTATTTGTACATATAGATGTATGTAAAGATATGTGTGTATAGTTCAGTGGTTTGGATGAAAGGTTCAAGGATTTTTACAAAATTAGGGCCACTCCTGGGGCAGTCCTGCAGAAGTCAATTTTGGGGTTTGGGATGTGGTTCGGGGCCTAGGGTTCAGGGGTAGGGTATGGGGATGTTTCCTTTGAGTGGCTGGACATGACAAGGGCAACGATCCCGGACATTTTTGGGCCCTGCAGCGGTATCCAGTATCACTGTATCACGTTAACCTGGTGAACTCGACCAAGTTCTCCAAGTTCTTCTGGCTTTCGAGAGATGCCAGTTGGGGGTATTCCGTTTCTCCTGCGTTTCGTTTTGTTTTTCCTAGCGAAGTGTGAACCTGTGAATTGGTTCGATTCGTTCGCAGCCTTGAGGCGTTGACCAGCAATGCTCTGACAAATATAAGTCTCACACCAGCAACCTAAAACCTGAACCCCCGCCCTCAACCCAAATAAGTTTGAACTTTGATCCTCACACATTTCTAGTAGTGTCATGATCGTTATCAGGCTTGTTGCTGTTGTTATCATTATCATTGTCGCCCAAGACCTGCAAACTCTGAACCTTTCACCCAACAATCGCAATATGCTAAGTCCTGGAGCTCAAAAAGCCAAACAACGCATCCAGCAATTCTGCAACCTCAACTTCCATTTCATTTTGGACTTTCTCTCCCATTCGATTCGCCAAAATGGTATCCAAAACCTTGTGCCCTGTATATCCGAAGTCTTACATAACCGTATAAAATCCTTATACAACAACCCCGTGTGTTTTTCGTTTGACCCCCCGTTCTGGTGCCCCACATCCTAGAACCCTATCCTTAAATCCTAAACTCTAAATCCTAAATCCTGAACAGTAGTTTCATCCGAGAAGAACCCGATATCATAGCCCTATATCATAACCCTATATTATAACCCTATATCATGACCCTATATTATAACCCTATATCATAACCCTATATTATAGCCTTATGTTACAGCCCTATATCATAATATAAGCCTATATTCTAGTTACATATCATAGTATAAGCCTATATTCTAACCCTATATCATAACCTTACATCATTGCCTTTTATCACAACCCCCCCCCCATATTATAATCACCATAGTATAGCCCTATATTATATTTCTACATCGTAGCCTTATGTTATAACCGTATTTTGCAACCCCATATTATAACGCTATTTCCCTACTCACCCAAAGCTTGACCGAGCCTCGCGGGTTGCGCACAGGTCGAACGCGTTTGCCGCGAGTCCCAGGTCTATGACCCTGCCCGGAATCCCATCTGGCCAGGGTTTAGGGTTTAGGGTTGAGGGTTTAGGGTTTAGGTAAATGTGGAAAATTGTGTAGTTTAATGGGGTTTAATTATGTATGATGTTGAGTATGTGTGGACCCCTGCCCCCTGAATCTGCAGATTCAGTGAATACCCAGGGAATGAGGGGGGTTTTCTAGAAAATGTGCATGGGGCTCTTTCTGGGTTTAGGATGCATGTTTTGCCTTCAGGATTCAGGGCCAGTTCCAGCACCAGCATTAGTATTATGTTCATATTTAATGTTGCCATTACTGCTGCTCGTTAAGTGAACCTGTACCATGTTTTCATTCATTCGTCCAAGCCTTGAGCAGGTCAATGGTGTAGGGTTTTCTCTATCAGCAGTGTTGATGAAGGCCTTCGCACTTTTTGTAGAATTTGATGTTACCTGCTTTTGGCGGAAGATGACGGGGTATTGATCAAATTACATTGCCAGATCCCCATGATAGCCCCTGAATTTCACACTAGCCTCAAAAGCCAAAGATGCAAAGCCACTTGCTACGAGCTGAGGCCACTGTCAAAAACTTCCTGAAGGAAGCCAAGTTGTGTGGTTCTCAGTTGACCTGTGGACGCAGGGTTGGCTTGAAAAGGTATCCCTTCCGTTATTTACTTCTTTTGGGTGGTCCAGAAAACTGCAAGTGTTAGAGCAGCTTGAGGGTCTGGTTGGGGCTCAAAGGGTGTTCTTCACTCTGCAGCCTTAGAACTCTGAAGCCCGCACACGAAACCTGAAAAACCTCAACCTGGAGGATGTGCTAGTAATCCGCGCACTCCCAAAATATAGATCGCCCGAGCATAAAAGTAGTTGTCGTCGTAGAAGTAGTAGTAGCAGTTGTAGTAGTCGTGGTGGTGGTGGTGGTGGTGGTCGTGGTGATAGTGTTTGTGGTGGTGGCCGTAGTAATACCCGCAACAACAAGAGCATTAGCGATATTGATCCTTGTAGCAAAAATTACAATGGCAATAGATGGGAACCCTTTGTCTTCGGGGAAGTAGGGTTCTAGTATCAATCAAACGTAGCTCCCTCAAGGGTCCTTATAAGGGATGACATACAAACAAAGCAGGCCTTTTGTCTGAACCTACAGTAAGTCAGGGCAGCGGCAGTGTCCATGCAACAAGGCCCGACCCGCGGCCTCTGATCTACGTGTGTGACCTCCACGACTTTGTTGAGGCTGGCCCACGAGCCGTCAAATACGTAAACGTGCGTGCTCATGGAATTGGGGTGTGCGGTAAAGTGTTCAAGGTCAACATGGCGAAAAGTTCAGGCGCGATTGCTGAGAATAGCGCGCTTAGGTTTGTCTCCACGCTCTCTCCACTTGCCGCGAACAGTCGCTCTAATTTTGACTTGTGCGTGAAACCCCTGTCCACATGTGTATCAGGCCTGTCAGGTTTCGGGGAACCTAACCATATGGATACTTACGTGGGAGGGAAAAATTGCTAAGTGGCTCGAAGTTGTTGAGTGCAGATTCGTTCCTATGTAGAGCTCCCAGCTAAGCCACATCAACAATGAGGGTGCTGGATTCACAGAATCAGTGCCGTACTTAAGGATCCTCCAAAATGAATCCGAAAACTAGCCTGCATATGGGTCCTTAGAAGAGCCTCGATAGTAGTGTCCAAAGTAGGGGTCCCTGCTACAATCCCGCGAACTAACATGAACACCGAAAAGGGCCCTATAAAGACTAATCGGTTCCATGTTGCTTTGGGGGGGAGGGTAGATGCTTCCAAGGATTTGGGGATTCATGGCGCTGGTTGAAGAGCCGCATGGCTTCCAAGGTTTTTCGACTTTCGCATTTGGGCTTGGCTAAGTGGCCTCAGGATATCATCCTAAACTGGACCAAAAGCAGGCCGACATCGGGGTGTACAGCTTTCTTGAACATTACATAACTTGTTCAAACAATCTGTGCTCCCCCATCTCTTGAACTTATCATTGCAGCATTTTGCCGAACTGAGGGGCCTTTAGCGATGGCAAACCCCAGTATTAATATAATCCTTCCAACAGCGGAGAACGCCGCAGGAGCTGACAGACTACCTCTACAAGAACTCGCTGATGAAGTACATTGAGGTAGGAGCTTTTGTCTCCAAACATGGGACCTTGTCAGGCTTAAGTTCCTGATTGCTCATGACTTTTTGGATGCTTATAGGGTGGCATACAGGGTAAACAACATTTACCAAATGCCTTACGGGGGGCTCATATGTTGACAGATGCCTTTTAGGCCCCTTAGCTTGCAGAGGGGACGGACTGATGTGAAGCAGCCATGTCGGTGAACTGAAATTCATTGGATTCATAGGTCTTCATACAAAGTATGATTTGTGGTTTGGAGTGTGACATATGGGGCATTATGATTTCCTGACTGGGGTGGACCTGAGGCACTTAGAGACTTATCGTTATTTGGAGGAAGTACGCACAACACGAGGCTATGACAGGTCCTATGTATGAGTCCGCATATGACTACACACGAGCCCCCGAGCAAAGACTAATCCCTCATATCTCGGCCCACCCATGCGCATGTGAAGGCTTAAATCTTCTGGGGTCAGATCGATTTCATGCTTCAGGCTCCAGCATCAATCAGCCTTTAAGACACCCTTGGCCCCACAATCTTGTGTCTGGAAGGTTCCTTGAATCATATTCCAGACAAGTGGAAAGCCTCAGGAAGGACAAGGATGGGCAAAGGCATGCTAGTAATGGTCTTGTCGCATCTTGCACCTCGAGATTGTCCATATGCAAAGAAGGGCAAACAGGGCCTGCATCCGCCTGCTGCTTGCTTTCGTTAAGAGTCTCCGTGTCCAAAGCTGCTGAAGACGTTGGCCGGGCAACTTGAACCTCCAGAGCCGTAAATCTCCTGGGTTCCTTGGACATGCTGGTGAGTGTATACATTGGAAGTCCTTTTGCGAGGACCGTGAATCTAATTTCTATCCCATGTAGTCCTGCTCAAGCAGACAGAGTCAAGGCACGCATGAGATCAGTAGCTGCCAAACTTTGGGTTCGATCTTCGTGATGAAGGACTACAGCCAACAATTAAGAGTCAAACCTAGGTGTCCAAGTACTTGACACTGTCTTTATTCTCCCTCCAAACCAGCTTACGAGTATCATTGCATTGCAATTAAGGAGGACAAAGCTCTCCAAACCCAAGCTCCAAACCTTAAACCCTAAGCCTCACACCCTAAACCCTAAGCCTAAACCCTAAGCCTTAATAGCACCCTAAACCCGGAGCAACTCCGCCTATCGTGGCAGGTGTATGTCGTCAAGGTGAACCCGCTCAAGTGCCCCCAGGCAGGGGATTGTAGGCTTTGGGTTTTGGCCCTTGGGGAACTTGAAGCGACGGGTCAAGACTTCGAAGTCTAGGGTATCCATGGCCCTAGAACAGTTCATATCAGCAAGGGCCAGCACATGAAAGGGGCTCAAAACCATCTGTCCGAGCTCTAGGGCTTAATTTCTTTCGCTACTTCATCCTTAGAGTCCTTCTTCTGAAGGGGGATCCTTGTTGGCAGTGTGTTTTTGGGTCCTCATGCCTAGACCCAAAACTTTAAACCCTGAACCCTTATGACGGCCTCCAAGAACCCTGCACTCAGGCGGTTGATTCTCAACCTAAAGCTACCACCTCCAGAAAATTCTGACCAAAGATTTTACACCCTGAAATTCTGAGCCTGCAGCCCTGAAACCTGTGTCAGGTCATCGGTTCCCTTATCGACCTTGACTGCTCAGAGGACTTCATCAAGACTCTGCTCCAGAACGTCTAGGGCTCAGTGCTTTCAGACTTTGATAGGATTTAGGACTTGGGTTTTTGGGTTTTGGGGAGAGGCTTTACAGTCAGTTCCCATTCTTTTGTTTGTCAGAACGGGAAATTTTGGGAATTCGATGTTGGTCTTTATCGGGTCCAGAGATAGAGTCTACAGAGGTTACATAGGATTTCTGGCAGATTTCTCTACAGGTCTGCATGAGGTCCACTGACCTTGCTTCAGATTTAAATATGTTGTTTCATACTTTTGTGCGCCTCCATTGGGGCCCCACTGACTTGTGAGAAGTATTGTGGAAACCTGATGTCCAGCTATGGTTTACAAGAATCGGAAACTAGACATTCAGGTTGAGGCCTGTTGGTGTCATGGTTTACATGTTTTTGCTGAAGGAGGTAGGGACTGTTGGTTGCAGGAACCTGAGGTGAGATCAGGTAGCGCGTGTGGCCCCAAGCCTAGCAACCGATGGCTTAGGAATGTAACCCTTAGTAAGTACATTTTGAAGACACTTCTTGAAAAACCGAGGATTTCTTGTATAGCTCCTCGAACTCAAGCCCTACAATCTACGCTCACAGGGAGACGTAAAGGTATATTGTATACGTGGGGTTTGGTCATGCCAGGGGCGCCGAACAGTATTCTTACTAAACTGCCCTCAACTTCCTCAAGAAGTCCTCAAGAAGTTCTATGGAGCCCTGACATAGTCCCGAAATACCCTGCAGAATACGCAGAGAAAGCCTCACGTGAAGGCTGTCTTCCTGACATCGTGAAAGTTGTTTCGGAGTCTCTGTAGAACCGTGAAGCCTAAGCCTACATGCCATATCCTATGCCCAAGCCCCGCGCAGTAAGCCTTCCACACAGAACCCTACACACTAAACCCTCAGACTTCAACCTTCAACCTCACACCCACAACCCAGCACTCGAAACCTTCAAATTTTAACAATGAATCTAACACTCTAGAGCCTAAACTTGGAAGGTGCGAGCGGCATGCCCTGCCGAGCCATTGGTTGAGCAGATTGAGAAGAGGCCTCCCAAGTTTCCTCGTTTGCCCGAAGCTTTTCGGGGCTCAGTGTAAGGTCCGGCAGAGGGTTTAAGATTTCAGGGTTCAGGACTTTCCTTGATCTCATCTTGCAGAAGCTGGATGTGATGCGATCAGATTTGCTTTGGTTTAGGCTTGTGGCTTAACATTAAATTAGCATTGATTGCTGGCAACATGTTGTGATGCAGGCCAGGTTTCTGTAAGGTCAGCTCATGGTCAACCAATTCTTGTTGGAGCTGCGCAGGCTGATAGGCCGAATTCATTTGGGCGTTTGCAAAGTGTCGTTTTGGACCATAGCATCCGCAATATTTTTATAGACATATCAGATACATATGCATATCTGTTGAGATTCTGTTTGATTGAGCTTCGGAGTTCAGCTAGGCTTAATGCTTCAAAGCTTGCAACTGGCGTGGGCTTTGGAGTTCCGGGACTTAGAACCCTAAGACCCCATGATTCTGATAGCATTTTCCCAAATATAGTAGCCGTGAGAACCGCACGCAGCACGGGATGGTTTAAGCTCGGTCAGCAGGAGTGCGAAGATTCCAAGCTGCTTAGATTTAGTTTCAGGAGTGGGGTTCACGCTGTTGGGTTCCTGCCAAGCATTGGGCAACCTTTGTTTCACGTCGTGCTCCGATCTTCTAGCAGTTGGATTCAAGCCCAGACTTCAGAGCCGCAACCCTAAACCTCTCGCACCCCCAAACCCGGACGCTGACACGACACATGGGATCTGGCCTTTGGCCAGAAAGCCCCTAAACCATCCTCACTTCCGAAGCCTCCTAACTGCTGATAAAGGCCTCCCAGAATCTCAGGTCATCCATGTCTCAAGAAGCGCCCTTGCAGAAGACTGTGACTATGAGCACTGGCAAAAATCTGCCAACCCCCTGTAGACAAAAGCTTGCAGAGTCCTTTTCAGCACCCTGCAAGACATCATGAAACAGTATGAACACCTCATGAAACGTTTTGAAAACTGCATACAACCATGAAGATCTTGCAGGAACCGGTTGCGGCTCTTGCTGCCCTGGCTCGAAGCACGGGTCGCTGAGGGCAACCAGGCCCAGACATATCTTCACTTCTCAAATCTTGGATGCTGCATGAGAGTTCCTCAAAATGGCGGATTCTACCGCCTGGTTTTGAAGTTTTTGAGACATGCCCGAGATCGTCGTAGTTCTGCAGGCTCTACACAAAAAAGGTGCATTTTTTTCACAGCCACCCAGTGAGGACGTTGACAGCCTCTCCGAGTCAACGTCAGACCCTGTATACCAGAAAGCTTCGACAGCGGAAAGGGTGGAAAACAAAATTGAGTGTAAGATAAGCTAAGCTCGAAACCCTTAACCTTGCATACCCGTTACGTAGCCGCCCTACGCAGTGAGAGACCCAAAGGGTCACTGCTTCCGTCCCGACCCCATGACAGACGTGAAAAGCCCAAAGCGATACCAGTTCGGCCCCGAAGCTGAAGCTCTACACACCTCCAAAAAGCTAGAGACACCAACATGTTCGATCCGAAAGCCCTCTTTTTGATGCATTTTGCTTGATTCCTACAGTTCTCTTTCAGCCCTGGACCCCCAGCGGGAAGCCCTCAGCACAAGCCAGGACCCTCACCTTCACAATGCCATGGCCAAGAAGGGGCTCCCAGTTTTTGTCGCTTCAACTTTGCTTCCTGCAGCTTAAGGGGGAGTGGGGGAGTGAATCCCCACGATGATCGTTAAACTCCCTGTATATACCCCTCAGAAGCCAGTCAGTTTAGAGCCCTATGCTTGATTGAGGTAGTGCTATTAGGGCTTGTTCTATTCTTCTGCGGTCTCTGTCGGGAGGAAAGGAGGCAGGCTCGAGAAATATCCATCCTCTTCCTGTTTCGGGAACCTAGTTCGGCGCTTCTGCTTGATGATTTTGGACGGGTGTGATACTTGGGCTGCTCTAGGGTCTGGGCTCCCGAGGTGCGTGTCAGATTCTGCACACTACCATTTTGAACGCCATTGTCAGATTTTGATGACGTCAAGATCGGTACTCTTGTGGATTGTTCAATTTGTTTCTTTTCCTGACCAGGACTCTGAGAGTTGCCAACACAGTGCCTCAAGATCCTCAACCTCCACAATCTAGTTTGGATAAACTGTCTTGAATGGTGATGTCGTGATGTCCCTGATCAGTGTGGTAAATGTGCGCATGACTGGTGGCTGCGGTTGGGGTCAGTGGTGATGATGCTGGTGATGGTGGCCGTTGTCGTGCTACTGCTGCTGCTGCTGCTGCTGCTGCTTCCGCCGTAGCGCTGCTAGATGCTCATCCTGTGGACTCCTTGGAAGTTTCAGAGGCGTTGCCGCAGGTTTTCGTCCTGTAGCTAATGGTCACCACTACTCGGCTCTCTACATAGGTTTGAGAAGCTTGCTGGGATAGTTTCCAGGTTAGGACCTGGCCCCTGAGACTGTCGACTCCTGAATCGGGCATGATCGTGAACTGCCATCTCAAGCCATTCTCCAAAATTGTGTTGCATGGAGATCTATGTGAAGCAAGCAACTTATGATGGTTCTGGGGAGTGCAATTTGTTTGTTTCAAGCAGGCAAGTGTAGTCTGCGTATCCTCATTCTATTTACAACAACCTGCTGCTTGAAATCCTAAGCTGAAAGCGCCTTGCAGCCCGTCCTCTGAACCGTCCGTGGCCTGCCATTCAAAAGCTCTCACATGAGGATCCTCATTGACACCAACCGGGATCCGGAGAACTTCTTGAAGACGAATGCCTTCTATGACTCCAAGATCGTAGGAAAGTGCACTACGGGGCCAATGATAAGACATGGTGTTTTCGGAGTTATGCAAGGCTCTTGATGTTTGATGTTTGAAGGCTGGGGGGTTATCCAGCTTTTATGTTGAATCACTAGGATAGACCAAGAGATCTCAAGAGATCCAGAAATTGAAGCGCCCCAAACCTCAACCCAAACCACCGAAGTGACTTTAGGGCATTGCTTTGTGATCATTTTCCTGTTTCTTTCAGGGCGTCTGGGTGAGTAGGGCTGCAGGCGCAGAGCGACTATGGTTTAGATTCGGTTCCATGCTGCGGGGTAATGCACATGTTTGTTGCGCGGAATATGAAACACTCTGCGTGCCCCAAGTAGTTAGTCTAGACTCCAGGAGCTACAAGGACTGCATACAGAAGGGAACATGGTATCACCAGCATCACGCCCAGGACAGTATGCCTCATGTAACTCTGCTCGGCAGAATTATCAGAATGTCACATGCGGATATTGATCAGACACCGGTTGCCTGGAGACTTGGCGCGCCAGTTGCAGGGAACCTGGAGGGGATGTACCATTCGGATTCCCTGAAGCCTCTTCCTAACCCCTAAGCCTTTCACATCAAAACCCCAAAGCCGGGGCCTAGACTTTTGAACCACCGTCTTGAGTCGCCTTTCGCCCGAAACTTAACCCAACCCAAAGTCTCATCAAATCGCGTGAGCCCCACAACCTGATTCAAAAGACCAAAGGCTGAACCTGCAGGACTACGTGGTGCTCTGTATCTTTTGAGATTTTGGGAACTATCCTTTCAGGGTTACGGGTTGCGTGAAAGGTTTGATTATTCATTGATTAAATGTAGGTATGACTCAGGAGCCTGCCTCATTCTCAAGCACCTAATGAGTGAACCGTGCAACGTGCAACCCGTAAGCCGTTAACTCCTGGGCCAAAGCAGGCACCGAGCACATAACAAGGCAATGACCCCGTTCACAGATTCTGTCATCACTGGCTCCCACCAAGCTCTACGTTCCGACAGCCCGCGACCTTGTTGATTACGATTCCTTGCATTTCCAAGTACTCGGCTTGCCCTTCCTCCATTTGCGCTTGATGCAAGCGTCCCCTGTGTAAGCCTCAGCACTGGACCCCTCAACCCTTCAGGCCTAAACCCAGCTCCGACAGTAAGCTTGCAGCCCATATGCCCTGAGCACCACGCCAACACCAGGTACTGCGAGGATCGAGACCCACACCTGGCTTACACTGCCCGGTTTCCCAGAGTCCCCAAGTAAGTAGGCGTAGGGTTGCGAGCCTCGGGATGTAGGGTTCGGAGTTTAAGGATGTAGGGTTTAGAGGTGGGGGCTTGGGCGTGTAGTGATGCGATGTTCAGAACTTGGCAAGGTAGGGTTTAGGATCCAGGTGTGGGCGGCTGAGGGTTTCCGAATTTGGGGGCTGAGGATGCAGGGCTTAGAGGTTTAGTGATATAGGATTTTGTCGGCCAAGGGTTGGCAGGCTGGTCAGTTTGGGGCTCACATAATTCGTTGGAATAAAGCGTTGAGTATCCCACCCTCCTCAACGCAAAAGTCTAAGAAACGTACATCACCCAGAATGGACCTAGGCCAGTGCTCAAAGTGGTCAGGGAAAGAGCGCATTCGGATTGGGGGAATCTCTGCGAAAACTGTGAGGAGCTGTTTTATTGCGGATCAATCTTGAGGATTGGTGATGGGTGCGGGCTGGAATCTAAGGAATGCTAGGGTTTATCGCGCAAAGCATGACCCTTGCTTGCGGACCAATCAATTGGTAGACTAGTACGTCGCTGAGACCTTTCATGACAAGTTCGGAGGTTACATGGAATTTGTGGCCCGCATGCATATGCAGCCTCAAAGAAGCTTACTAGGACCACAGTCCTTCTGAGGGGCCATCAAAAGACCAGCCCCCTGCACGCAGGCTTGGACTTTATGGCCCCCGCCCCTGGAAAGTCACATAGTTCAAAGCTCTGAACCGCGAACCTCATAAGCCCAAGAAGCTTGAAGACGAGATTCCAAAAGCTCAGAGTGTCCCTGATCTCCAAGCCGCGTTGATTGCTTCCCAGGCCTACAAGAGGGCCTGGGGCTCCTGCGATGAGGTACCAGGGCACTGTTTTTGATCAGGGTAACATTGAGAAGTTGGTGCAACATTATGACACACGCTTTGTTGATTTACGAGCCTATGGCACTCGCTTCCAAATTTATGAGGTTCACTAAGGGGATCCTTCCACCCACTGGAA
The DNA here is from genome assembly GCA_905231905.1 of Symbiodinium pilosum. Taxonomy (NCBI): domain Eukaryota; class Dinophyceae; order Suessiales; family Symbiodiniaceae; genus Symbiodinium; species Symbiodinium pilosum. Next base: position 49,986 of record CAJNIZ010044216.1, on the reverse strand, counting down.
TTAGTCGGAAGGGAACGAGACCTAATAAAAGATACCAGCATCCCTCGTGGTCAATGTTATCGGGTGAGGTCCTAACCTAAAGGTGGATTATCCGGACGCCGCCTGGCGCCTGTGCTAGAAGCCGGGAAGCTTCAGGGCCGCGGTGTTAGATGGGCTTTTCAGGCCTCAACAAGGATTCACATTGACGATGCACGCTGCAAGAAATAAAGGGGTGCCACACTGTGCCACAGCAGCGGGCCGGTCTGCTTAGGTTGCAGGATAGATGCCCTACCATCCAGTTGTTGATAGGAGGGTAAATGGCTGCTCCTACTTCCTGATCTAAATGAAGGCTTTGGTGCGCTTGACCAAACCTTCAACCCTGAATGCCACCCAGACCTGCAAGAAGCAAAATGTCTTGTGCACTCTTTTGTGGCCTAAAGTTTCCAAGCTTGCTGATGACTGCCAGCAACTCGTCGACGTCACGAACCGCAACGGACTCTTCCGTCTGCAAGCTCGGTACAGGGCTCAGTACAGGTTTGAGTTGACGCCTAGGACTCGGTTTGGATTAGGGGGCTAGGTTTCATTTAGGCATTTGCGAGGCATTCTCTTCTTAGTCTGGGGGTCAGCATGGCTGGTTTTGAGATAACTAGCGTACTGTAATCCTTTCTGCTAAGTTCTGGTTTGACGGCTAGAACTTGCCATCATGATGCACGTTGAGCTTTGCGGATTCAAAGAGCTCTGAAGTTGTAGTCGCCAAAAATCAGGGTCCACCTCTGTATCCCCCAGACTGTACTAAACATATACCTATTCCAGCCCAGGCTTTTTTGCGAATTTCGTTCTCTTTGCTTTTGTTGAGAGCACCAGGTCGTGTTTCGGGTTTAGAGGTTTAGGGTTTAGGGTCTGTATATCTCAAACCCCTATGCCATGCAACGGCAACGACAACGGCTGAGCCTATAATCCTGCGCAATACCTATGGCGACAACCATGACCACCAGTGAAGATAATGATCGGTAATGATATTCTCATGGCCATGAGGGTCAGAACCAACGTAGGCATCCTCACAAGCATGATGGTTGGCGTGGTTCCGCTAGCAGCAGTAGTACTCACTCATGTGTGGGCCATTTGACCTCTAGGTTACCTGTTGCAATTCCAAACACAGAGCGCCAGTCAAAAGGCACCAGAAACGGAGATAGGATTTTGGCATTTCACTTCATCTATCCACTCCCCACCTCTGGCGCTCAGGATTTTTGTAGGACCCCATTCCACAGGTATCTGGTGGAGCGCCAGAGCCCGGACCTCTGGGGCCTGGTCCTGAATCCGGAGAACCAGGACCTGGGTATAGCAGAATGTCTTTCGAGCTTTCTCAAATAAGGGGGATCCAAGCGATATAGGGGCAGTACAAAGCGATACCCTAAATCCTAAACTCTAATGGGGGTAAAGTTTCAGAAGTCCGTTTAAACAGGCTAGAAAAATTGAGGACTCAGCTGGGAAATCCCATAATTAGGTCTACCTTCTTGGGGATCACTATAATGAGGATTAGAGTATATTGGGGTCTTTGTTGGGTTTCCCTTTTTTATCCAAACGACACAATGTAATTTTGAAAATCTGCAAGGTAGAAGGTTGAAAAGAAGCAAGGGTCCGCTGTGGTCACAGGAACCCGTGCTTCCTGAACCCTTTGAAACCCCGACCCCAAGGAAACACATCCCCCAAATCCAGAGCCTGCACCCGTCCCAAGAGCCCTCAACCACCAGACCCCAGATCTTGAACCCGCTCTCCGCGCGAGTATCGCCGCAACGTGATCGACCAAGTCGTTAGCACTGCGCTTCCTGAGTCAACCAACGCGGACGAGGTAGGGGTCGCAGTTGGGACACAGGTTTTGTAGTTCTTTGGGGAAAGCTACGGGTTTGCTGGAGTTTTGAGGGGATGGAATTGGGATTTTGTAGGGTTGCTGGGTTGGCGTTCGGGATTTCGGGCGTTAAGGCAGATAAAGACTTGGTAAGTTTGCG
>CAJNIZ010044216.1:19509-47901 GCA_905231905.1 Symbiodinium pilosum | reverse complement strand
ACTTCAAGCTGAGCCAGATAAAGACCTAGGAAGCTCTTCCAGATGTGCGAAGTGTCGCAGCTGAAGTAGGCTAGGTTTATTTCCTCAATGCAAGGTGTTCCAAAGTTTCACAAGGCCATTGAGCGGTCGGTCCGAAGCAGGGGTTACGGCAGACGTCCAAGATTTGTCAGGGCCACTGAGAAGGTCCATAGTTTGAGCTACGGCTATGTCTGGAAATCAGGATTGCCCAAAGGTTTGGACTGCGAAAGGGCTTAGAACATAGAGAAACTTACTTGCAAACGCTTCCACCCTTCAAAGGCTGGTAGTCCAGTCTTCTTGACTCATCGCATGATCCAAGCCCTTGCGCTGCCAACTGGAAAACCTTCCGTAAGTTTTTTTCCACTTAGCAACCTTGCACGTCCGCACCGTGATAGGTTTTGCAAGGGTCCCCGCACGAACTGTTATTCATGTAGGTCAGAACTGAGTCTTTCAAAGCTCTGTGAGCTGCGCAGGTGTCCGCAACGGTTAAGGCCTTCATCAGCAGGGACCCAAGCGTCGCCAAGGGTTGCAGTGTCTGGGCCCAGCAGTTTGGAGCAGAGGGCTTCGTGTCCAGATGTTTAGGGTCCAGGGTTTTGAATGATGCGGTTCAGATTAGACGTATCTGTAGTAGTGACAGCAACAGTTGTTGCAGTACGAGTAGAAGGAGGAAGCGCGGCTACGGCTAACAAGAAGAAAAAAGGGCCGCTGAAAAAGGGAGATCGCAGTAGTCACCAATTGTGCGCCTGTTTCTGTCTTGCATAGCTGCACAATAGGTTTGTTTCCGCCATGGGGCTTCGTAAGCTCAGCATAGCAAGGTGTTACTGTTGAAGCGCCGTGCCCGCCAGTATTTGCTTTTTTTCAGAAGCCAAGTTGTGAGTCAAAACGGGAACTGGTGTCATCTGCTAACATGCCTCTCTTAGGACGCAAGGCAGACCACATAGCGACAATGGTCTTGCTCTTCTATCGTTCACGGATGACTTGGATACCTTACTAGCATCTTGGAATCCGACCAAACATCTTCTCCCAACAATCCTAAACCCGGTAAAGCCTCAGCTGTGAACCATATATCACAGACTTTCAATCTCAGAGCTACCCTGTTGAGAAGGGCACCTAGCGAAACGGCATGCCCAGATTAGCTGGTTCTCAAGGGCACCTACCACAACACCACAACCGTCAAGCCACGAGAAACCCTCATCCCTACACCAAACATACATGCTAAATTACAAGCTACTGTAGAAAGTTACTTGAGTTGCAGAAACCAGGCCATTAGCCACACTTTTTTGGGGACTCGGTCCAATATTGAGATGCCACATCCGAAGCCCCACGCTCGAGGTGCAGACCTGCCTAACGAGCTCATCGAGCTGCTCGAAAAGTGGCGTGTCTGCTAAGCTGCTAAGTACCTACCAGAACCTGATTCCGGGGAAAGCAGGTTGCTGAAATATCAGCTGCAATAGGTTCTCTCTCGAACTGATACATTGGTTTACCTGGATGCACTTACATTTCTGTGATTGCTAGGTTTTTCGCTTGGGACTTCATACCCCGCCAAGGCCAAGATGGGGATCACGGGTTTTATGGTCAACAAATCTCAGCACCAGGCTAGGCAACATGCGATGGGTGTGACCATTCTGCTGTACCGACAGTTGCTTCAGGCACGGCTTCGAGCTGGGGGCTTGGGTTCAGGGGCCTCATAAAAGCCAGAACATTTGAGCTGCATCTGGTATGTCAATCACCCATGGTTGACCGGTCAAGGGCTTTGTGCTTGGCTACTGTGACTGCTTGCCCTGCTCAAGAATTGTTTGAGAAAAAATGCTGTTGCAGCAAAAACGGCGTATCACCCGTCCCGAGACTGGAACAACGGTTGCCTCCGGGCCTCCTATGCAAAGCCAGACGCAAAAGCTCGACATCTACATGACCTGCAAGAAGAGATGGATCAGCCAAAGAGCGGATGTTGGCCGATTGAATTTCGCCCACAGGGACCAGAGCTGGGCGAAGTGGATCTTGAACAGGCGGAGATAGCTGTTCGCGATAAGCTCGATGACAGCCTACGCCAGGGAAATCTTATCTTAGGCCTGTGTGTCGGAAGGACAAGAATAACAAGTGCCCACGCTTGTGAGGCCTTTTCAAAACATGCTTACGAAGCTGGCAAGTCTTCATCCCAGCATTTCAACGTAAATAGAAGGGCCACAGGCCATTCGAGAACGCATCAGACATGGCTTTCCATATCTTGCGCCTGTGTTACCATGGATCTGAGGAAGCCCGTGCTTATTGGAATCACTAAAGATGGAGCACCTGCAATTCTTTGTGTGCTTGCGCCGGTCAACAATTCAGAATTTTGGGCCTAGTGTTGAAGGCCCTAGGACTAACTTTTATCCCAATCCCGCTTCTGCCTAGGATCCCTAAGATTTCTTCCGCAGCCTTCCTACAACCATCGCGACTGACCTAAGTGACCAAGAGCTGCATCCACAAACAAGTGAAGCAGTTTTACATGCTGTGTGCAGCCTAGGGCTTGTCACCCAGACTCCAAGAAGATGCAAACAGGCTCCATCATGTACACCCGCGGGGGAGCAGGGCCGTGGGCCCCTCCTGTAGTCCCAAAGCTATTGGGCCGAAGCACATATAGTACTTCCTACGGAAGTCCTCAGAATCTTTTTTCCATACCCTTCTGAATTGCTGGGGAACCATAGCTAAAACTCGATGGTTTAAGGAGCAAATGAACGACTGAATCCCATAAAATTCCCCATAAATGTGTCCATTTTCTTTTCCCTTGCTTCATTTGCTACTGACAACCAGCACTCCAACCCTAAACCCTTGAACCTTAAAGCCTATAGCCTATATATCCCTAGATCCCCACAGTCGCCCTATATGTGCCTTGAGGCCTCAGTTCCTATTTCATTTTCCCTTTTCCATGCGACCTTAAACCGCAAACCCTAAAGCCCAGCCGGGCAAAAACCCTGGCGAGCCCTTAGCCCCAGGAACTCGTAAAGCAGACAACCTTGAAAGCCTAGACACCCTAGGTCCCTTAAAAGGGGTATGTAGAGGTATATAGGCATATTACCCCAATAATGGAAAGTCAAATGGAGAAGAACATGGAAACAACATGGAAACTGCTATATATAGGGTTATATACGGATTATATGAGCTACAGTCTAAACTTCCTAAAGGGGGGCGATATAGGGGATTATATAGGGGAGTATTATAGGGGTTCTTAAGCGGGATACTAGGAGACTAGACAAAGGCTTACATGATGGTTTCAGAAAACTAGGGGCCGCTGTTTGGAAGTCCCCATCATACGGATTCTATTTTAGTCTGTTATACAGGGCCCCCTTTTGTTGAAAACCCCTGTAAGCAGATTCCAATCCTTTTGTGAAAAAGGAGTCTTCACAAGGATCCACAGTTCCTGTACAGAGTTGTATGTGATAGAGTGTTGCCGCCGTCTCCCTCCAAGGATTGTGCTTCACAACTCGGACTTCAGCCTGATCCTCATCAGGTTTTGAGTTGCAGTCCCCCTAAGGGCCATAACTCTAATTGTCCACTTTATTCTTACGGCCTAGGCCTTAAGTCCTCGGCTGTAGAGGCCGCCGGCTAGCAACATTGGAACATGCTCTACAAACACAAAGCATACCTCCAACGACACTTAATGGGTCCAGGGATATGCAGGGTTTGGGCCTCTGGCTCAAATTAAGGGGACCCCTTACCACAGTGCTACATCATCCTGCTAAGCACCTTTGAAATGAGACCCTTAACATGAGTGAACCCCCGTCATAGGAAGGCTCGAAGAAGGGACAGCTTCCTGTCTCACCTGGCATACCTTAGCTCATATCCTTGAGAGATCAAGTTTAGGGGTTGTATAGGGCTACCATGGAGTAATGATATAGAGATACGAAGGAATATTGCTTCAATGTATTGGGATATAGCACCAAATCTTGTTCCCCTCAATCTACTTGCAAGTTCAGTTATATTCATTGCCTCATTGCAAAAAGCTTGCAATGTCAGACGGAATAAGCAGAAACTACCCTTACAGGGGGAATCTTGAGGTACACGTTTTCACACAGAAACCAGCTTCGTAGGAAGCACTTTACAAACATGCCAATTTCTCATGCTTGTTACGGTAGCCCAACCTCGCGAAACTCTCTACTCCGCACCCAATACCGAATGACAAACTGCTGCGACAGGGCGCGTCATGCCGTAAACCTTTAAGCCGAGCGCGGTCCAGGGCAGGAACCCAAGACTCTCAACCGTTAACTCCTACGCTCCAAATCCCCCAACACTCTCAACCCCAAACCGAAAACCCTGGACAATAAGCTTTGAACGCCACAGCCTGTCCTTCGCTGGTTGTCAGGCAAGAACAGGAATCTGCAGAACCTGCTTGTGCTCACTGCGATTAAGGCCGACAAGCGGCAACCTCAGAGGACTTGCCAGGATGGGGAGCAGAATGTGCGGTTTTGCACGGGTTTGTGGGGCCGAACATCCTGAGGTAACTTGGAAACTAACGTACTAGGGAAGCATTGGAAGGATTACAGAGGTTATGGCTTTGCGTAGAACTGGTTTGAGCTGTAGCTCTACCTGCTTGGTCCCTGTGACTATCCAAGTATGTTTGAAGCTTGTCGTTGCTGTGTGAAGATGCCACAACCCCAGATCTTACAGTCTTCCTTTGATTTCGCTCAACTCCCTTCGTCCTCTCTGCAATGGCAGAAATAGTTCAGTAATTGTGTAAAGCGGACTTCGGAGCATCTTAGGATTTCGAACTTTCAGCTTCATTGGACGTAGCTGGGTTTCATATGTGTAATGGGTTGTCATATGCGGCCACACTTCAGAGGACGCCAGCGTCGACACGCCGCGAACATTGAGAGGGTTGCCGGTATTGCGGTCAGAATTTCACGCGGCGATAGGGTTTTGCCATACTGAGTCAAGTTTGGGGGATGTTTCCAGTGAGGGTCCCAAAAGATCCCCGAAGTCGTCATAATTCTGCTCCTGCTTACAAAGACTCCCCTCACTGTTCCCATATTGTTTGAAAAACGCCCGTTCTAAGCCAGGATCCATGATTCCCTGCTTCACGCAAGGTCTTCCCACCATTGTAGTGGCTTCTAAGGTGTCCAGAGCCGCAGCAGAGACATCAGCAACCGACACGACAACGAAAATGCCGGCCCGTGCAACACATCCAATAACATCCCACGCATTAGTAGCAGCTTGTGGACACGTCTCATCTCTTGGCAGGTCAACAACTTATATGCGCAGCCTGTTGCTAAGGCTACCGTGCTGTAGTACGACTCCTCTTCTATGGCTTTATAGCTGAAGACATCTTAAGACCATTAGACTACAGACATTGGCAGTAGTTTTGACAATCCTGCTAGCCGAGGGATCGAGTCATGGACTACATCAATCGCCTGGACAACTATGACGGCCCTGAGATTGCAAAGATTGTGGCGGGCTCAGTCACAAGGTGAGTGTTGAATTACTAAGGGCAATTAGGATCATCAGTAGAGCTGTTTACAATGTTAGTGCTCAGCCTAAACAGAAAACGACAAAGAAATCGGGAGGGGAAGCGAAGCAAGCTGCATGTGGTTCGGAGACACTGCGGCTGCTTACCAAAGCCATACCATGGTGGCGGACTTTTTGAACATCTTGCTATCATAGGTCTCCTCGTCTGCCCTGAGCCTTTCAGGCCTGAATCTCAAATCCTCCACCTAAGTTTGGAGAGGCAAGTCCACGCACATCAAGTCGGCTATTTTGTTCTGCGCCGCACCCCACTCCTATCATGGCCCCCATCTGGGTTGTTGTTGCAGTTTGCAGGACGATTTTTCCAGATACATGCGCTCCGCATGGGGGAGCTCAGAAGGGGGGACTCCGCGTCGAGATGCTGGCGGGTCTAGGGTTGAGGTTTCAAAGTGTCACTCCTAACCAGGTCGAAGATGTCAGCTGCCCTTAAGATCCCCGTGTGTAGCTTGCAATTCTGCGACCATGGGCCCCACCACAACTGTGGTGTAAGGCCACCATGACCAGGTGGAAATTAATGGCAGGACCTCAATCCTAGACCCCGCACCAGCAACCCTTTGTGAGCCTACGGCCTTAAGCCCTGAGCCAGGCTAGCTTGGCTCGGAGTTGGCATGCCATCACAATACACCTCCCATGCCACGTAGCCTTCAGGCCATCCCCTTTCTCGGTGGGAACCTGACATTTTGTGGTGGAACTGTTAAAGAGGGGCCCTGCCTTCAACCCGCCCTCAATCGTGCTTTGCCTTGGATACTCAGCACTGCGCGGCCTGTTTCGTCCTTCTTGCTGTTTGTGCTAGACAAGTGTTCTCAGCACAAGAATGTATCGATACAATGCCAACTTGGATCAGTGCAGAAGGACTTATGAGATTTATCAGTATGCTAGCCCTGATTCTGAGAGTACAGTGTCAGGTGGCTGATGCTTGCTGTTTCTACTGAGGGTCATATTGTTTTTACTTACTATACTTGTGGATGTGCAAGTGCTGCAAGAGACAGTCAGGTCTCTAGAGTGGAGCACGCCGCTGGTGTACTCTAAACATGGAGATCCTGTACATGCAGAGACACCCTCAACTCTCAAGTTCCATGCTGACCCAGATTCTCTTGATCATATAGCTTCGGTGCTCCGAATCCCAACCCCCGAACCTTACAAGGATCGGTCCTAGACCCAAAATATGTCTGCTGCGAACCTAAACCCCAAACCCTAAACTCTAAAGCTCTGGGCCTTAAGCCTGGAAACCCCAGACCCCTCGAGGCCTTGGGCGATCCTTACGGGCTCTACGAGGAGGCAAGCAAAGAGATCGTTCAAAGTCGGGTTCCATGAAGTGTCAGCAGTAGGGATATAGGGTAACGAGGATCCCACATTGTTATTTATTTTGAGAAGGCTCCCAGGATATTCATTCAAGGTTTAGGGTTAGCGTTCAGAATTTTAGCGTCTATGAACTTGGAGGTGGGGTTAGAGCTCAACAGCCAGGATGTAGGGTTTGCGTCGCATAGCTTGAGGTTCCTGTTTTTGTAGGGCTCATGATTCGTTGAATTTATGGCTTAAATTCAGGGCGTTCAAGGTTTAGAGTGTGGCAGATGATGGACGGTTTGCTAGACCATGACCGTTATTCTCTTGAGGAGTCTCTGGGCAGCTGTGAAGGTTCTAGGCCTGGCAAAATTTCCCCCTGTAGTCAGCCTTGCACAATCCCGATTAAGGGTCAACTGTGGGGGGTGTATTGCGGAGGAGGGATCTTGGCTTTCTAATCGAAGGCATCACTGAACAGAGGCCCATTAGCCTCTGCACCTAATTTGGGGCGTTTCAAGCGCTTCACCCTTTAGCATGCTTGGCCACTGCTTAGCTGGCTTTCTGCCGGCTCTTCGGTATTGCCTCGGAGCAAGAGCCACCCAACTCCAAGTCATGAACGCTGTAAATCCTAAACTCCTAAAGCATATCAGCTCCAGACCCTACACCCAAAACTCGATCATCCTATTGCCCACCCCATCCGAAAGACTCGTGCTTCGCCACTCTTGCAGCCCTCAAGTCTCTAGCTTGGAAAGGCTTTCATCATCTACAAGAAGTGCGGGCAGAACGCTGAAGCCATGGAGCAGGGACCCACAGCTGCGGGTTGAGGTTCGTTTTGGGGGTTGAGGGCTTAGAGTGTCGGGTTTGGGTGTAGGGTTTTGGACGGTGGGTTTAGGGTTCAGGGCGTCTTATGGCGGGTTTTGTGGGTTTAGCGTTTTCTCCAAAAAAGGGGCGGCTTGCGTTGTCTCTGGAAAGCAGCAAGCTGTTGATTCCATCACAGGTTTAGGCGGGGGTTGAGACAGGATTCTGTTCTTTTTAAAAAGAGGGTGCTTGAAAGAGGTTCTCGAATGCTGGTTATGAGAGGGCCACACCATATTCGTCATACTACGAACCTGAAATGAAACACCTGTGACAGCGTCATATTTGCCCAGCCTTGCAGGACTAGATCTCCAGGAGTACTCACGCAACTGGCTGTCAACCCCAACGCTGCAGACTCGAAACCGAAAAGCGTGAAGCCTGCGCCCAGTGTCCTCCTGGAGAACATCAGCTCGCTGGAGCGTGCCCAGGAGTTCGCAGCGCGCATCAATGACAAGACGGCCGGGTCTCTCGGGCAGTCTGGTTGCTAGAGGGAATGGTAGAATGGAAAAGAACATTGACATTACAATAAGTTCTATCGGGGATCATACAGGGGTGGTAAGGGATCCGACCCGCCCGGGCTTCGTTCTGTAAGCTCCTGACTAGAAGAGATCCTTTTCAGATGTTGCTGAGACAATGGTAGGGCTGCAAAAAAACTTCTTAGATAGGTATGTCAAGTTTTTAGGACAGCGGTTGAGGATTTCTACAATGGGTCTTGCTAAGCCCTGTATGTTTTGATTGTTGCGAAGGCGGGCAGTTGTCCAGTTCTGAGCTTCTTCCAGGCCAAAATACACAGCCCCTCAGGCTTACCAAATAGGCACCGATTTTCCTCAGATCCATCCCTCTATATCAAGAGCAGGAAAACAACCCCTAGGTAGGCTTTAGGACAATAATCTGTACCCGAAAAGCGCGGGTTTCACAGGGAAGCCGCGCACATCCTAGGCCGCCTGTTCCCTTAACACCATCCCCTCAAGATTTCTAAACCTTGAACCCTAACCGCTAGAACTCCCCACATGCTCGCTTTGCGAAGGTGTGGTACAAGTTGGGCAAGGCCCAGCTGGAGAACGGCAGTGTGCCACGCTGATCATCCAGGTTTCGGGTTATGGGCTGCAGTTTTGTGGGTTGTTGCTCCAAGCTTTTGCCAGGGCTGTACGTGTAGGGTTCTCAGTTCTAGATGTCAGTTCCAGGGTTCAGTCTAAAGGTCTAGGGTATGGGGTTCAGGATGTCAGGTTTATGGCTGAGGATTTTTATGATCTCAGGTTTCAACGCCAGTGTTTTCAGGGTCTTTCCAAAGTTGTGATCCCCCAGCCAGCAGGTCTTTTCTGAGTTTGTTGGGATCCTGTGACCTTTCACACCTTGGTGACAGTGGATGGATCTTCCAGAAAGATTATACGGAGCGCGCTGCGGCACATCTGCTCTGCTGATTTTAGAGTCATTGTAGATCCTTCCGCAGAGATACTCCCGTGTTTTACAAAAGTTCTGGTGGGCAATGCTACAGGAGGTTCTGCACCGATCTTTACCATTGTTGCAATGAACGTTTGCAAGCCGGTCTGCGGAGCAAGTCTCCGGCTGCGTAGATGCTTTTTCTGAGTGCCGCCAACCTCAAGCTCTGGAAGCCTTGCGTGAGCTACCCATCAACCCAAAATGCCCTTAATGGGGCCTACAACACCCTCATGCCCCGAATGATGCATGTGCATTGTTGAAGCAATCCTGTCGAAGTCCTCTTATCCTCAGCCCTGAAGGCAGAGCTGAAGTCCTGTGCCAGACCAGTGGGCCTCAACTGCTTCAATCCTGAGGTCCCAATCACGGACCCCTTCCTGTGGTCTGTACCCTAAGTATGGGGCCTGAGTTGGCAGAGACTTACCATGGTTTATTTCAGCCTACAGATCCCAAACCTGGGAACTTAGTGCCAAGGACTGCAAACGCCCTGCTACCCTGAACCCCACACCCAAAGCGCTACTTTCCCACAGGATGCGTAACTTCCACAAAACCAACTCTTACATGCCAGGCGGCTTCGGGTAGGCCTTAGACTACATACTTCTGCGGCCTAAGGTGCCCGAAGCCGTCGACTCGTACCTCAAGGCAGGAGCATGACGTGAGCGTGCGCCGAACTTATGCTCTCCGTTGCAGTGGCCCCACGGGCATGGCTCCTGTCATTCTCTTGGGGATCATGACTTCAGCACGTACCCAAAAGGCTCTGGGATTCAGATTTTGGGGCTGGCTTTCAGGTTTTGGTTCTTGGCGAAGGGTTTCAAAGGTATTGGGGGGGTCAGGCGAGGCAGGGTGGGGAGTGGACAAGCAAGTATCAATAGAACCTCTACCAGGCTTCCTAAGCACCTCGCCCAAAATCCTGTGTCAACAACTCCTACACCTCTACCATGTTTAGCTTTGAGCCGACGGAACCTTTCAGGGCCAAGCCCAGTAATTACCTGGGGCAAGCTGATTGAACTCTTTTTGATGCCGCACCCAAAGAAGCTTGGAGCATCTGAAGTTTTATGATCCCTTCCGCAATGTAGGTGTACTTCATGGGCCACACCAGCTGCGCTTGAGCACTGGAGGTCGAGCACACCCCCCAGAGCCAGCCCACAATTGAACTTAGGATAAGAAATAGGGCAAGGAGATCCCCCGCGCTTATGGCCCTTCCTATCCCAAACCCTACCTGGCAGTTTCCCAAAATAAGAGAACCCAATATATACCCCAATATACTATAAACCTTGTTTTGTTCATGCAAGCAAGGCTCGTCTTGCGACCTATCCACAGGCTGAGGATGCCACGGATTATCTTGAGGTGATCCAGGCGGGCCTGGTTCTGGATTTCAGGATTCAGGGTTGGGGTTTGCTGATAGTGGTGTTTCAGGATTTAGGGATGAGGATTTGGGGGACAGGATTCAGGTTTTGGGGTTAGGCCTAGGGGTTATCGCTAGTCATGGATTGTAATAGGGTTGGAGGTCAGTTCCTTAGCTGTTACTTGACATGCAGTTCAGGTGTTGGATATCAGTGACTTCGGATTTTGGGGATTTGCACGCCAACTACCCATCTACGACACGCTGGCTCTGGGGCCAGAGTTTCATGGCTGTGAGAGACCTGGGGCAGCCGACCATTCATGTAGTGTCGTGATTGTAGAGGGGTTAGGCCCCTTTTTCTCGGCCATGCTTGGGGGTTACATGTGCTTATGAACGACTTGGCATGTGAATCGATTCGGAATGACACTTTGTAGTGATCAAACTCCTCTAGGGGTGTAGCAATACCGGGGCTCGCTTGCTCCATGTTGTCCGAAGCTGTTTTCTTGTAGCTATTGCTTTAATTCCAATGCTCTTGTCGGCCTCTCTGCCACCCCAACCTGAGGAACTTGCATGCGAGCGTAGCAGATTTAAGCCCTCAGCTGACGATGCCGAGAGTCAAGAGATCAGCTTTGCTGAAACCGCTCCCCGCTGTCCAGGCTCTCTATGCTAGGAGGTCATGGGTTTGCCTCATGCCTCCGTCTGCTTCACAGTATGCAACGTTCATCATCCATCGGAGGTTGTCATCATTGCAGTGTGATCTTTCATGCCCGGACAGCAATGGTCTCAGCACAGGGGTTTGCAACATCATCAAGATAAGTGACCTACACACGACTCGGAACAGGCAAGCGCATGTCCGTACATTCTGAGTAGGTACAGCTTACATATTTATACGTTCGGCGTTTTTCACTCCCTGGGTTTCATATACACGTTCGAGACGACCGAGAGTGTTGTTGCCATGCACGCTGCCATCCGCACCTTGCGGACGTCCCCCCGCCACATCGCGGCCCGCTGTGAGGTGCAAAGTTTGGACAGTCTCCCAGGGTTTGGACAGTAGTTCCTCCCAATACATGCCCAATATACCATAGTAGTTTCCATTTCATTTTCCATTTTGCCAACATTTTACCTCAATAATACCCCTGGGGAGTTCTTTGCCTTAGTGTTCTGCTAGTTTGGCGTCGTCGTAGAGGACGCTGTCGTCATCATCGTCGTCGTCATCGTAGTAGCAGTAGCAGTACTAATAATACTAGTATTAGCCCTAGCAGCAGTAGCAGTAATAGGGAAAAACAGGAAATTTTGCTGAACAGGCTTGGCGTTAAGGATTTGAATTTGGGGCTGGTGCCTCTCAATTTCAAATGGCTGATAGGCTTTGCGGAATAAATGTGAATCATTTTCCCTCGGGGGAAATCCTGCACTTTCTAAGGCATACATTTTCTGAGGCATACATGCCGACTCAAGCGCTGGACGTTTAGTTGGTGAGCTCATGCTCATGGTCCGCTGAAATCTTGCAAAACCCTCAGGGATCTCCTGCGTGCAGTTTGCGTCAGCCCTGGTATCAAGAAAAAATTGAAGGGATGGGGGTGATGTCCCAAATAGCGCAGGTCCTGCAGAAGTTTCGGAAAGTTCTGAATAAAAGTGGAGCCGGGGGCAAGCGGAACGAACCTGGAAAGTTGATGCTGCTCAACGATTGCCTTTTAGGGTTGTCGTGCTTGACAAGCCGTCGACCAAGTCGCTGATCGCTTAGTCCCGGCATCATGAGTTTCAGTTCTGTTTTCATGGCCAGGTGTGCACATTCACAACCCCTAGACTGTGACCCCAGGCCAGAATGCTTCCATACTGTAAGAGTTTCTCAAAGTTAGGCTGCCTATGTGTGGGATCCTGTGTATGTGCCCAACAAGCGAGGACCTATACATGGCACTGTTGGGAACATCTTCACATGTGCTTGATAATATTTCCACGGATCCTCCAAGCTTTGGGGGCAAGTGAGCCGGCATCGGGGTGTATTTATCGTCTTGGTAAGCAGTAGCAGTAGCATGGAACAATGAGCTCAATCCTCACAGCTATGTTTCTGAACGGCTGATAACTCCATAATGGTGCTTGCAAGCCATGCCTCCGTTCTTGCTGAATAGGAGTCATGGTTTATCAGCGTGCCGCGCAAGCTCTACAGTATTTCAGAAGATTTTATTCTGGCACTTGACTGCGTGCCCGTTCAGTCACTTGTGCCGCATGCCTCTGGCACGGACTCTGGCAAGTTTCCCTGGCAACACAGCTGTGAAGTTTGCAGCAAGAGAAACTTTTCCTTGCCTTTTCAGGTGCAATGTGGACCTTTACTAGCTGGTGTCTGGTAGGGAACGAAGGAATGGTTAAAGGGACTCGTAAAGTTTCAGGTAGGGACCTCTGTAGGGATCCGTACCCCCACTCCCTACGCCAGCAGGTCAAGCCCTAGACCTTGAGATGGGAGGGACGGAGGGACTATGTTCAGGGATAGCTTCAGGGATCCGGGATCCATGTCCTCATTCCCGCTGTGCATGTCATTTAGTGCCCCAGAACACCCTGGACCCGAAGCCCTAAACCGCACAACCCCCATGCCGCTGAGACCCAAACCATAGTTCACCCTTAAGCTTTGAACCCCGAAGCCCAAACGTCTACAACTGCAAGCTCCAAATACCGCACAAATTGTTTTGAAGTAGGTGAGAGTTGGTGGTTCCCTCTTTCCCATTCTACCACAGTCTAAACCCGTCGTCCCAACCTGGAAATTCTAAACCCTTCCCTGAAGTAGGTGGAGAGCAAATATCGCAAATGACTCCTGGAGGCCTCTCCATGTCCTTGTTATAGCCCCCCAAGACCAAAAACCTAAACGTACCTGCCCCAGCATTCTAAACTGGATTTGAAACCCGAAAGCCACAAAAACGAAAACTGCAGGTGGATCCCTCTTTCCCTGGCACCTCGCTGCAGCGTTTGAGGAGCTGCCAAGCCCTCAGTTTTATTGTTTCTGGTTTAAGGCCACAGGCTATAAAGGTATGTATATGTGTATATGTGTATGTATATATAGGGACACAAATGGTAATATAGGGAGGGATAGGGATGTCTAGGGATAGAAAGGGATGTATCGGGATGCATAGGGATATACAGGGCGCAGGGATATACAGGGGTATATCGGGCTACGTAGGGTCTATTGAAATACACGGAGGGCTTTGGGGTTAGAATAGTGGAGTATCAAATGGACGTGATAATGGAACATTACATGATAACTGGGATTATGTGGTGGTGTATTGGGTTTAGAGTCTAGGCAAGCACAGCCCAAATTACGACCAGGAAGTGTCCTATAGCCCCTAGTACCTTGCATTGCAGGTGACGCTCGAGTTTCACAATCCCCCTACCGTAGTTTAGGGCTAAGAGTTAGGGGTTTCTGAAAACATGGGGGTGGTCAGGATTAGGGGCCTGTGCAGAATCTTAATAGGGAACGCGCAAGGGTTCAGGTTGAGAGGATTATTATGGGGTTGCTAAGGGCTTAGGCGAGGGAAAGAATAACTCATATCTGCGTGCGGGTGAAATTCTCATTGGACTGGGTCCAAGGGCTGGGTTCCCATTACAATCTACAAGAAGGCTTGTGACTGTCCGTATTTCAATATAGTGGATTCTTTTTCAGAGTAGGCTCCCATTGCAGTACGGGCGCCTTGCTGGCCCTACCCCTTTTTGGGGACAGCAACTCAAGCAAGCCCTTCTAAGCCAGAACTCTATACCCTGATCCCTGTGACTTCTCAGCCTTGGCTTAGACCCGAGATAGTGGTAAAGTAGGGTGTGGGGGCCCTAACATGATTGCCATCATTCCTCGTAGGCGCGATGACTGGGTTTGGCCCGACCTAGAAAACAAATTCCCGCCGTGATTTCAAGGCCACCTCCGTCTTCAGGCGCTTCCGTCACAAGACCTCTGCGGGAACTGGGAGGCACAGATCTGGGAGTGTGTCTGAAGACTAGGTAAGGAAAACTCAAGTTATGAGAAGGAAATATCAGTAGCTTTCTGTTATCCACTTAGCAAGTCTGAAGATAGTACCCAACTAGTCCTCAGAAGGGACTCCCATGAATAAGGATTTTTTAGCATCCGCACTCCCTGGAACCAGGCCACACTGAGCATCATTTACGTGCAGGATGCTTATATTTAGGAAATCACCTAGGCCTCCTACGGTTTTTCAAGGATCCCAGCATGTCATCAGTTACATTCTGACATAGCGGCATCCTGCCATGGAGCACAAAGCTGCTAGTGCGATTCTTTGTTATGCTTACTACAATTAGTGTTCGGGTTTCTAGAATAACTACAATGGATTATTCCTATTATTCGTGTTCAAAGTAATCAACGAATTAGTGCCCCAAGCGGTGTGAGCTCCTGTGAGAATGACCCTCCTGCCCGAAACAGTGCATATCTCCGATCTTGTGGTATATCGGGGGATTGCTTGAGATTTGGGATGTGGGCGGTCTCTTGGATGATCCTGGTGGTGTTGATTGCATTGCTTATTGCCTAGAATCCCGAAACCCGAACCCCAAAGCCCAACCGCCCTAGACCACATGGGTCTCAGGGTCTCTCTGACCCGAAGCTCCGTAGGGTCAGGGAATTTTTCAAATATGAAAACGTCATAGGGGCATGGCCACTCTTAAAGGTCATATCCTTATATAAATGTTAGATGCGGTCTAGATGCAGTGTAGCATGCATGCAGTACTAAATTTGGCCTTTGCCTCTAAGCCTCAGAAAGCCGCCAGCTTGATAGCCTATCCTACGCTTCTTCCAGGCTTAGTCTTAGACTACCCTTAAACACTTAGAGGGGACCCTTCTGCCTGCTCCCCAGCCAGGATGTTCGTCGCCGGCTTCTTTGGGCTGGTGGCTTGAAGGAGCCTCACAGGAGTGTTTAGGATTATCTTAACTGGCTGTTTGTGGGCGGTCTCTATTAAAAGGAATGTCATAGTGGGCCTTTTTTCATGAGGGACTCCAATTTTCGATGATGGTCATTTGTTTGGTTTTCAGGCTTCAAGTCTTGCTTTCTGGAGTTTGGCTGACGTGGCGGTGCTGGCGACAGATTGATTATGAAGAGAATCTGGAATTCGCATATTCTTTCAGGGTGTCCCCTTCGTTCCCTCAGTACAATACAAACTCCCCCTCAAGTATGGCTCCAACCACTGGTCACCCTAAGCCCTGGTTCCTAAACACTAGGCCCTGAACTTTGAATCCTAAACCGTAGATCCTAAACCCGACGAGGATCTTCCACTGCGCCGTGGTCAGATCACCACGGAGTGGCTTGACAGTCGTCTCGGGATGGCTGGGCGGTTTTCAAAATTGTGCACTCCTGCCTATAGAAGGCGTCTCCAAGACGGGTGTGCTTGTTGGGGGTATAGACAATGACAAATGCAATGACAACAGTTCTGAGAAACGCGCACGCCTTCAAAATGGAAGTTATTCAGGAGGGAGGAGGTAGATCGGAACCATCCAAACATGCGCTAAGCGAGGCGGGAGTTGCCGAGTGTTCTTACTTATTCAGTAAATCCTGATTTGTGCTATGTGAGGATGGCCCAAATGTGTGTTTTGAGATTGATCCATCTCGGAAGGCTTTGAGGAACATGCCATCCACTACAGGAGATTCTGCGAGACAGATCGACAGCCCCTCACGAAACCTGAAGCCACATCCTGCACCCAAAATCCGAGTCCTGAGCCTGAAGCCTTAGCTCTAAGCAACCAGCCTTAAGCCTTCGTTCCTGGGGGTGAGGCATGCCTTCAACGACGACATGCACTGTGACCTGACGCCCATCAACCGTAACTTGTCAAAGTGAACCCAATAAGAAATATACATCACTATTGACGGCTTGCTATACCTGGTTATTACTCTACTCATGAACGTCCAACCAGAGCTTCCAGCTTTGCGACCAAAATTTGCTTGAATTTCTCAAGGACTACCACTCCAAAAAGAAACCCTTCATTCTTGCAAGCTAACCTCTGACCACTTGGTTTCTTAAAGCGCTGCAGAATTAAAATCTTATCTGTGGTCCCACTACAATTGCGCTGTTCTGGTTTAAGAGATCCACGCCCTCCTGACCATGCCCCGCACATGACCCCGGCCCGCTCCCAGAGTTTTCTCCATTTCTCAAAAGCAGGGCTGCTTGTTCTGCGACCAGCATCTGGTGGTTGTTGTCATACTGACCCCCAGAGAGCGACCCCTCATTCTGAAAAACCCGAGCTCAAACAATTGGATACCTTGGCGTGATTACTTTTCTTCGTTCCCTCCTAGCACGGCTCGGAGCATGAACAGAGAGACAAACGAGTACCGGCATGATTGCAGGAAATTGTAGGGAGAATGCTTGGCGGTCTCGTGAGTCTCCTTAAGCATTTTGACCAGGCCGTCGGCAGGGAGTATCATTTCGGGCTAGTGCTCATTGACAGGGATATTATGTACTTGAACAGTCCCTTTCCTAGACGTTGGAATTACCCTACCTCTGATAGTGTGCCCAATCAAGGGCATACTACTCACTGACGCTCGATGTGAAGTCCGCAACGTGAACAGCTGTGCTCTGTACCGAATCTGGACGGTTACTTTGGGGGCTCAATTCTGGGAAGCAAACAGATCAACGCCACAACGCCAACTACAAGATCCATGCTCTTCTCTGAGGCAATGCGATTGACAATGAGCACGCGCGAAGCTAAGTTGTTAGGGGAGGCCTTGTTCTAAATACATTCGCCTCAGAACTTGCTTATGCACCGCTCTTCCAACCTGTGCACGTCCATTCTAAAGACTAAGCACATACAACAATCGTGCGCCAGACTGGCACACAACACTTGCGCCCCATTTGCTCTCAGAGGTTGCAGTTTGGTGGCTTCTTGATCTGGAAGACGGGAAGACTATAATATGGATTGGAAACGGTCTTATTTGCACAAGGCTTAAACTGGTGCCCCCGCCTCCCGCCCCGCAACAGTGTTAACAAGTTATTTTTTAACTTGAGGCGGGCCAGCGTTGGCTTTGGATGGGGGGGAGTCTGGTCATGCCTTTTTCTCTGACTGTGACAGGCCCTCCTTGTCAAGATGATGTAGTTTGAGCAGGAAAGCTTTCATGCTCAAGGGTTTGATTTTGTGTGTGCCAAGTTTCGACCAATGTAGACGGGGCATGTGTTTTTGTTGCTCCCTCTAACCAAGATCTGGAGCGACCAGCTTGGCCAGCAACAACTGCTAAAAAAGCATGCCTGGTGAAGCTACAAATAATAGCTTTGCGAAGGTATATTGGCTTTGGAATGCAGCACACAGTGTGTTACAAAGACATTTATTGGCTGACTAGGTGTACTCTACACTTGTGGGCTTTGCAAGCTTGGAGATTTTGGAACAACATGAACGGTAAACCCAAGACTGATGCTGCTGAGACCGGCGGCGTGAAGAGTATAGGTCTTGGGCCGCTTGGCTCTGCCTGAGCAAGTTCACGAGGTTGAAGGTTTCAGGATTTGGGGTGTTCACGTCAGCGGTTCGACTCGGATTTTGGGGTTGGAGGTTGGGCTTTGTTCGCTTGAAAGTGTCGTGGCTTCCTTCTTCATCGGGCCTGTCTGGATTCTGCGATGGAACATCATTTTTCTTCTGGCGTTGGAGCGGTTAGACTGGGTGCTCCTTCACAGCACCAAGCAGTTCTCCGCCGTGCTACCCTTGGAAAGTTACAGGGACTAGCAACCCCATAATTGACAGTCGACAGATCCCGAGCACGAAGCCCTAAGGCAGCCTGTTGGATGAAAATTCATGTAGGCCTCTCGTGAGCCATGCTGCCCAGAGATCCCAATCGAAGGCCTCCAAGAGAACAAGCTCAAGAAGTGGTACTTCTCCTGTGCCGTGTTGAGGTTTGTAGAAGCCAGGGTTTCCAACCGACTCTTTTCAATCCTTGGCTCCCCATCTTGCAGGCAGCGACGCAACCCAAACCTGAAAAGTCTCTGGCAGCTTAGAGGAACCCCTGCCGCAAAGTACTTGCACCCGACCTTCTCAGATCCTTTAGTATCTCCAGCTTGGCTGTCGATTGTTGTACGTGATCTGAAGCTGAAAAGCATGCTACATGTAAACGAAGAGCAAGTAAGCAGCCCTCAAGCATTCTCAGCGATGCTCAACAACGGTGTGCAATGACAAGACCGACCCAGACCTACCGGCTCGCTGAAGTACCTGAAGCAACCTAATGCACAACTCGAATGCTTGCCTGGCTTGGTATTTCGCCTGCCTGCTTGCACGTCAAATCCTGAACCGCAGTAATATTGCGGTTTCCATGTGATTTCCATTTCCTATTCCATTTTTTGATTCTTCATTTTCCGAAGCCTTGGGCTTGATGCCAGCAATCCAAGGCCTGGAAACGCCACAGACTTATCCTCCATGTGCAATCCTGAATACTCATTCCCTACTGAGTCCCCATGCGCATCCTGATCCCAACACATTTTCCCCAAACTGCGACAGACATTGTTCAGGCATCCACATATTCTAGGTTTCTGACCCTGACATGTGCTGGACTACCGCGACAATCCTAAACCTGTAGAACCTAATGAGACCCTATGTGAAGCATGAGTTTTCAATCCATTGCCCCCTAAGAGATTCGTGAGGAACCGCCTTGGGGCACTCATTCGCGTGGCATCACTTCCGGAACTCGGAGACGGTGGCAGTTGGAGCACTTGCATCCCAGAAGCAATTCATGCTAGTGGTAAACTGTTCAGGGGTCTACAGTCATTCAGGGAGTAGGGTTTCCAGTTCCAGTTTTCGAGATTTGGGGTTCAGGGATTTCTTGCTTGGGGTGTGGGGTCTTGGATACAGGCGCTTGGGGTATTAAGATCTGTCAGCTGGATGGGATTTCTGCTAGCATTGCTACATGGGATCGTAGGGGCCTTACTAATCCACGCTCTTCAATGATGAGGCGGTCCATTCACATTCGAAGTCCGAGCCCCGCTGTTCTAGAGATCCGACGAGTAAAAGTAAATCATGCCAAGTGCAAGTCGTATTGTCAAGCAGAAGTAGCACGAGCTGAGTAAGAGGTGAGAGCAAGAGTGTACGTTAGAGGATGAGGAATTACATGTAAATCTAGAAAGGAGTTGTTTTAAAGTTTTTTTTTTTTTACTAGCCCAGTTTGAAGAGAATTCAACTGAACAATTGTAAATTCTCTAGAGGTTTTTCCATAGGTGTAAAGAAAGGTCCTCTCACGCTAGCTCAGGAAGCAGAGTTTGAGCCTTTAATTCTTGATGGCTTCTTATGAGCACATGAGGTCTTAGAATCAGCTCGCATTTGCTCATTTGCTCATTTTGAAGAGCAGCCAAACGATCAAGCAAAAGCTTTCTTCTTCAGGATTCGAGTTTTCAAGCTATAGGCTTGCTTTTAGAGTCTTGAGTGTTAGACTAAACCTTAAGCGGTTTAAACTGATCTCCTGATTAAGAAGCCTTCCCTTGTTTTCTAGGGTCTGGAAATAACATTTTCAGAGCTAGGGGGCTTTGGGCCCAAAAGGGCCTCTGCCTTTTAGGGGTTCTTAGCCGGCCAAATTGGCCCAAGACAATTTCTTTCAATCTGGGAGTTTTTATTAATGTTGAGCTTAATGTTGAGCTTGGATTGCTGCGAATAGGGCTCTGAGGTGTTTCGTATTTTGTGTTCTCGTAAGGATTGCGATGAATACTGAATCATTGATGTTTTCTGCTGGGTTGGGGTGCTAGGCTTTGGGATTGAGGGGTCGATTTAGGATTCGGAATTTACGGGTGCAGGGCTCGAAGAATTTGGTGTTTGCGGGTCATGGTTTCAGAGCTTGGGTTTCGGCTTTGTATACGTGAAGGTTCAGCGCAATCTGGTTGTGCAGGTCTTTCCTAGGACCCTACAAGGTATCAAGGACAGCCAAGCCAAGATTCAGGATGATGTGTCACCCCTCTAGCTTAAGCTTCCAGCCGCCCAGGTATGGTTGGCTGTGATCAGGATCCGCCACGAGATGTTGCGCACGTACAATTCAGGGCAAGGCCTCTTGGGTCTGTGTGTCTACGGTATTGAGTTGAAGCTTGAAGGTTTGTGTTCGGGCTCAGGTTCAGGGTTTGAGGTTGAGGGTTTCGGTTTAAGCTTAGGGGCTTGAGATTCCAGATTTTTTGCTTCGGGCTTTGGGGACAATGGTTTCTTTAAGGTTTGTCTACGATTGAAGCTTCAGGGTTCGGGGCTTAGGTCTTTAGAATTCTACAGTTTAGGAATAGGGCTTTACGGTCTTTGTGAGTAAGGCCTTAGATTTGCAGGAGAATGCCATCAACAAGTTTGTTTTTTTCTTCGTGCGTTCTTTTGTCAGGAGTCCAGGGCAGAGATAATCGGACCATTTACGGGTGATTAAGTGTCAGGGTTACTTACTCGGTAATGTGGCCTTAGTTCTTACTCAGCATGGCTGTGCCAGATACCTCACCATGCAATCGCTACAAAATCGCTGCATCATCTTCTGCGTTGCCAACTAGAGTAACTAGAGGTCCTCAAAGCATCCCTAATGTAGACCGGAAATTGCGCCTCTACGATCTTCTGGAAACCTCTACACCCCCTATTTTGAAAGTGAGAAGTCGAAGTTGCAACCAGAAGAGACCTTGCCAGGATCGCCTTCAAGCTCATTTGGTGCCCGCCGGCCCCACGCGCGCAATTGCTGTTTTTTGGTTAATGGTGCTGGGCTTCAGGATTTTGAGGGCTAGAGTTCAGGATAGAGGGGTAGCGGGGATTCAAGACCATGATTTCATGGTCAGGCATGGGAGGTAGTAAATTTAGGGCTTTTGGGCTAAGTTTTGCGCAAGAAGTTGCGGCCTGATTTCTAAGTCATTGTGCAGGTATCCACTGCCAACATCCGCTCTGCAGGATGGACTCCTACACTTCGAGGGCACTTAGTTCTCTTAAAACGAGAGAAGTACACTCCGCAAAAGTGAGTTCAACGGCTGTGGAAGACATCCTCTGGTAAAATTCAAGCGCTACGTGCCGGAGTATTCTTCCAGCAAGTCTCCCGCGCTTGAGGCATCAGGCTTGTGGTTTCGGGATTGGAGGACTTTCAACTTCCAGAGTGTTGGGCTTGGGGGTTAATTTCTCGGGGTGTAGGGGAATTGGATCAAGGGTTGAGGGCTTACAACACTTGCAAACTGCCAGCCCTAGCCTGCTTTTCAGGCCAACTTCTCAACTTTGTGATTTGTTCCTCTGCCCCCCAATGACCCACTGATGGTTGCAAAAACGAACACCAAAAGCACCCTGAGCTTACAGCATTCCTGTGTCCCCTTGTGCGCCGCAATTTTCTTTCCGGGGGGCCCTAGGTTTCCTACGAAGCTTTCCCACCGCCAAAATTCTCATTGGTTCTTAGCGGGGAATAGAGGCGAGGAATAGTCTCGAAAGGAACCTTAAAACCCGTAATAACATCATTCTAGGAAGAGCGTGCAGGTTTCTTCCTAGGGTTACTGCTGGTCCTTTTCTGCAACGGCTCCTCCCATACCTGCACTGTTACAAAAGGACTGTCTCTTCAACACTGCGTCCGAAGTATTACAATCGTCAATACAGGAATCATCAAGAGCGGAATCTTCACCCAAGAGCCTGCTAAGCCCAGCCTCGAACCCCGGCAGCCAGGATTTTCTGAGTTTCGTCCTTGTGGATGACACGGGAAAGTTTCTGGCCTCGGGCAGGCGCTTCCTTGTGGGATTTTTTGAAGGGAGTCTGGAGTTCCGGTGTTTAGGGCTGAAATTTTGCCTCTCGGTTTCCAAGAGATGGTGGTTCGGGGGTTTGGGTAGATGGTGAATCGGGACCACAGGGATATGCCGGATTCGCTAGGGAATGAGAGTTGACAGTTGGAGAAACACCCTCATACTACGCTTACGTACCAAGGCCAACAGGTTGTTGTACTTCCTTCTGCCATTGTATTGGCCGCAGACTCCTGATCTTGTGAGTATTTGGGCAATCCTTCTGTCAGCCAAAACTGCGTGCACCTTCATAGCCAGTGCTACTTCCACTGTGACCAACACAATCATGATTCCTACAGCCGCCATCCCCTTCCAGGTCTAATGTGGGGATGGGATTGCGGGCTGGGAGTAGAAGTTCGGGTGCAGGAATTGGGGCTTTTGCAGGGATGTGGATTTCCGGTTGTGGGCCTAGCTTTTGTGAGTGCGGGGCTTCAGGTTGGGGATCTTGATTCAAAGCAGATTGGCTAAGAGAACCGTGATTTAGCAACTTCTGGCTTCCGCCACTGCCTACAAGGAGAATTTTCATGATCGTTTCTTAGCGTTATACATCCTGTTTGGTGCAAGAGCAAAGCTGCTAGTGGTGTGGTGTGTCTAAAGCAGCCAGGTTCGATCTAGTCTTTGGGGTTCCCAGACGCCAATGCAGCACAGGACGGTCGTAATACCAATTGGGCACAAGAGCCCTGACAGTAACTCCAAAAGTCAAAGACTCGCGCGTTCATTCCCCTGGCCCTGACTCCTAAACAGAGGGACAACTGTAATCCCGAACCTACACCTCACATACCCTTGCATTGCCCCATCCATTTCTCTATCTGCCTATCTATCCATATACACACCCAACACGTCTGACGCGAACCTTGGACCATAAACATTGAAGCCCTCCCTCAATTTTCCGAGACCAACGGGCACCCTTCCGGCTATGGACATGAGGCCTGCAGGGTTCAGGGTTGAAGCTCTGACTCGGCCAGGGCTGAGTGTCTAGGTTTGTTGGCTGAGGGTTCAGGCTTCAGGGTAAGGGTTACAAGCTTAAGTTTAGGGCTTAAGGAGTACGCAGGGGGCTTGGGGAGTAGGATTGTTGAGCGGTTCCTGGAGCTCTAAGTCGGTGGGTTATGCAACATGTGGGGGATGCATGAGGGTGCTTGTAGGGTTCCTTATGAACCCTCGGGTGTGTGTGTCTGTGTGTGTACATACACAGTATGCGTGCAAGGGACCTCTTAAAATCCTACCGCATATGACCTGAAAGATTCTTTGGTGACTAGTTTTTGTCTTCTGTTTTGGTTGCCGGTTGCCTGCTAAGAGATCACAAACCTTCCCAGCCGAAGCTATGGGTGTTGCAGGTGTAACTGAGCGTGCTCGATAAGAAGAGCTCTCGAGTTGCCATTTGTCTAGCTTGTGAGAGCCCAGACCCTATATACCCTTGACGTATCAGGTTGACAGGATTGGCTGAAGATGCCTCCGGCATGACACACACCCGAAGGTTCCAAGAATTTGCGATACTCACGCCTGAATGGTTGTATTTCTAACGTACTAATTCGAGTACATTGCGCCAACGTATACTACTACATATTCTAACATAAAAAGCAAAATATACGGCAATATACAGTTACATACAGCAATCTAGCCTGGAATCCTCAAGTCCGAGCCTCGAACTCAGAATATCGCCCTAGTCGGCAGTAGATGTTGATGTAGCTTCTGAAAGCTTAAGGCGCAACAACTGCTTGCGCTTGTTTAAGGCTGGGATTGCAACAAGGCTTTTGCATTTGAAGTTTTCTGAGTTCTCACAAAGGGGACTAAGGGATAAAGAGACTTGGAGGATGAGGCTAGGTTTCGGGGGAAGGGGCATCTTCGCGACAGATCAGGTTGAAAGTTGAATGATATACTCCCCCAAGGCAACCATTAAGGCAGCAGCCCTTCAAAAAGAGGCCTGTATGGAGTTACATGCTAGTTCAGCAAATTATACACGTTCTAGTCCAGATGGCCTTGGCATTTTTCATTTCGGTTGAGTTAGACCTTATTTGGGATTCTTTCCTACGATGGCCTCAGATCTCTAAACCTAGCCTTCCCATAGGTACATGGGGTTGCCAGCACCTCTTTGATCCCATAGCATCCATGTGATATCAGGGCGAACAACTTCCGCATGGTCGAAAACAGCCGCGACCTGGCAGCAATTATATTTCTGAGGGAAGCCTCAACCTGAGTATTTGTCAGAGCTTGGGTCACACATGTCCGCCCAAAGAAATGGGCGATCATTGCTACAGCCATCTTGTGAGTATTGTAGAGAGATTTAGGCATTCTGGAAACTAAGCAGTGCTTGCCTGGGTGGCCTGGCTTTGCATCCAAAATATAGATTGGTTGAGTGTACGAAGCTTCCCTATGTGCGCTTTGCCTACAACTACCACATACCCCAAATAAACAAACCAAGCAGGGTAAGGCAAGCATGCTAGTTTGGAGCGCAGTTCGGGGGTCCCAGGTACTGTGTTGTCGACTTGGGATCTAGGATTTACGAAGTATCATCTCGCACAATTTGATGTGAGTTCCCGATACAAAAAACAAGTGATTCCTGGAAGCCTCGCATCCGAAGAGCGTAGAGACGGCATTCAAGTCAATTGGTTGTTTGCTGGATTCTCCATTACCATTACTCTTAGCATTCTGAAAAGATCACTATTCAACACTATCATGGCTACTATCCTCTGATGTCTTGTATTGTAATTATTTACACAATGTTACGATAAACATTATTAGCTTTGTAAAAATATGTTTTGTTGTTATCGTTACTGTTAGTATTACCCTTACTACACTTACTAGTCATTAGTCCTCTTCCTGCTAAGAAAGCTGGATTGGCTCCTTCTGGCATCTTTTGGCACCACACGATACCCAGTGATGCCGAAGATCTTGCTCTTGCTTAAGAGAGCCCAAAGCAGCTGTCACCTCTACGCCCGCATCCAACACGATCCGAGCTGCGGCTCCATTCAGGGACATGTGGCTAGAGCATTGGAGTATAGGGGTGTACTCCTCGATACCTAACATGCTTGGGACCGATCGTCTGCTTTGCTTTTGCGTATGAAAGAGTGAGGGTGTGACAAGCCGTGTGTCAGAAATGTATGAATGAGGATCGATGAACGTCCTAGCTAGCAAGAACAAGGGTAACCAAGGCTGATGCTCTGGCACGCCAGATTTTGGAATAGTTTCAGAATTCTCACTTCTTTATGACGTTCAATAATTTCCTGCTGCTCCATGTAATGTGTTTGATGTAGCCTAGTCAATGACTGTTCATCCGTCCGATGTAGCCCAGTAAACCACAATTCAGAGCAGGCTACGAACGGGTGCCTTTGGAGTACGCGGAGCGCTGCCGGCTGTTTGCCGGCCCGGAAAGGCCGCTATGCATGTTAGGCAAGGGCTCAGGGTTTGGGGAGAGCTCTTGGGTAAGGGGGATAGGTTTAAGGAGTGAAGACTTTGGGAGCTACTAGCGTTGGTTTTAGGGTGGTCTTTGTTGAGAAGTGTTTGGGATTAAGATGTTCATGTTTAGGGAAGTTGGTATAGTGTTGAAAACTGATTTGCAGCTGGGTTCATAGCCTGAATTCCAACTGAGGCAACTTCCATGGACCACGTACAGTGCTCCATCATCTAGAGTCCAGTATATTTGTCCTGTTTACACGCGGCTCTGGAGTACAGTGCTGTTTCTTACTCACCTGCCTGAATCTTTAGCGAGGTGGAACGTTCCATCTTGCTTCTCCCATGGATAGCTTGTCAAGGCAAAGTTGATGACCGATATTTGTTTTAGATTTTCTTGACCATGCTAAGCCCCGAAACTTCTCAGTTCATGGCGGAACTTAAGAAAAGGCGAAGAAGTGTCAAGACGAGGTTTTGGGCAAGCTTCACAGTAAGGTAGGTGGTTCTTCCACCTCAGGCACACAATAAGCTCTGAGACATGCGGTTGGTTCAACAAGTCTAAGGCCGGCATCCCAGCCCAAAGTCATTCTACGTCATAAGGGCCCTGGTGCTAAGCAACCCATCATATGCCTATAGCAACCTTATGAGAACGCATTCCCTAGCAGCCTTTTTTGAGCCGGACTCTATCCCCTCTCTAGTCCCAGCTTTGCTCCTGAAAGTGCACTGGACCTGGAGGCTGGATGGACTCAACTGAGCGGCCAGCCTCACAGGTCTACGATATGACATATCTGGGTCCAGAGTTCAGGTCGAGGGAGTAGGGCACATGGCTTTCTTCCTGTTTTCTCAGTGAGCGTGGCAGGAGATCTGTTTCAGCATCGGTTTTTGAGCTTACAACACAAGACTTGCGTTTTTGGTACTTGCGAACGTATTGGCTAGCTTTGTTTAAGGGCTCGCAGGAGCCTTTTCTACGGACTCGTAGTCCATACTAGCAACCGCGCCGTAAGACTTCTACATAATCCTCTTGCGGTCTTGGCAAAAAAGAAGTTCACGGACGAACATGTAGTTCTTGATATGAATGCTGTCTACCTCAACCTAATTAAGAAGTTCGAAGCAAACACCATCTGCGACCAGGGAAGTTTCTAAATCCCTCATGGGATGACGTGCAGCCCCTTTGCTGCTACCCTGCTGCAAGTGTTGTAGAAAGTGTTTCACGAGATGCGACCTGTGGCCAGGGTTATGCAGTTCCGAATTGAGGAAGCTAGTTGGGGTTTTTGAATGCCATATGCAGGAACGTTGTTGAAGCCCTATTACATGAAATGGCGTTTCCAGGGTCTCGGGATGGGAGGGTCCGCGAGAAGACCTTTTGTGTGTGAATGCAGTCGGTGACCGCTGAGACTACCTAGCGACTTCTAGCCACTTGGTAGCCACGAGAAGACCCGCTATAGCTCCGAACAGGAACGGCCAACTGACAATGCAACTTCCCTAAACATGCTTCTTTAATGGCTCTCAGCTTTCTGTCTTCGATAAGGCAAGCTTACTCAAGGTCATTGTCATGGTCGAATTTAGTCACACTGTTCAGGGAAATCGTAAGGCTGAGCGTATCTTGAGCGATATTTCTTCATGGGGATGTAACGCGGAACGGGGGTCCAGGGGAGAGGATTTTGTCCGCTGTCCCTGAGCGACTAGCTGCCAGTTGCAGCTTACAAGGTTTTGATCTAGGCCAAGCAGAAGCGCAGCTCTGCCCCATGGACCCCTCACTCCCAGATGCGCCCCAGAATCCAGGCTGTTTTTTTTTTGAAAGCTTCTGGTTCAGCGCGATGAGGGCCACCACCTGTCGCGCACCGAAGCCTAACCTGCCCAGGCTCCGAAGGCGTCCACGGTGGGTCCTACAGAAGCGTAGGGGTTATAGCTAAAGTTCAATCACTCAGAATCTTGACACAAATGCGCGTAGTCTAGGTGTGAGGGGTTCAGGGCCTCTAGATACCGGGGTTCCTGCCAGGCACTTAATGCTGACGAAGCAGTGAGCCTAATTTTTGGCAATTAGAAGCTGAGGGGCTATTCAAATTTCAACCCCAGGAACCTGTGCGGTAATCATCAGTCTACCCACATCCCGTATGGTCCCTGCACGAGAGACTTCCTGCCTTGGTCCGCTAGAGCCGAACACAATTAGACCATCAGACAGCCGTATTCTATTCTTGACGCCCCCTGTATGTAGGAGCGAGAATTAAGTATGCTGCTCAGGGATTCTGGAAGCAGTTTGATGGAGAGGAGTTTTGAGATGGTTAGAGAATCGTGTTATGAAGTTGGTAGCCTTTGCTCGAGTCCATACCCTGACCTAGATCGTTCTGGCATGGTTCAACTGTGCAACACACAGGCACTTTAGCTTGGATTTCGAGTTTCCGCATGTCCGGTTTTTGCTGATGTTCATTTCCTTGTGCGGGTTTGGGAAAGCTGAATTTCCTAATTAGAGAACCCTTTGGGGGGTTCTACGTGGACACACAACTTTGAAGGGGCTTATGGAGCGGTTTCACGCCACAGACAAGTGAATTGTATTGAATTGTATCGAGACACTCCTCCACGAACAAGTGCGTCGGTGTGTCTGTGCCAGCGGAGGTTGATGAGGAGGGCTTAGGGCTTAGAGTTGGCGAGTGAGTGGTGTGTGTGCTTGCTTTGGTTTCTGCAAGTTTGACAGAGCTCGACAGGCGCCCTAGACCCAAACTCCCCAATCAGAAGCGTTGCCAACTTGTCAACCTACGTCAGGAGCCTTCATGTACATGGAGTGTAGAGCTGCCGACTATCCTCATTATAACCCACATGTGGAGTTTCGGGAATG
Organism: Symbiodinium pilosum; assembly: GCA_905231905.1. NCBI lineage: Eukaryota > Dinophyceae > Suessiales > Symbiodiniaceae > Symbiodinium > Symbiodinium pilosum. Next base: position 19,555 of record CAJNIZ010044216.1, on the reverse strand, counting down.
AGTTCTTTTTTTTTGCTCCGCGTTTTTTTTTTTGTTCTGCGTGTTT